>JAIUZE010008889.1:0-23601 GCA_022085475.1 Heliosperma pusillum | reverse complement strand
AAAGATATTCGCCACCAAGATCTGAACGTAGTGCTTTAATCTTTCTATCCAGCTGGTTCTCAACCTTATTCTGGAATTTCTTGAACTTTTCAAAGGACTCACTTTTATGCTTCATTAAGTAGACATATCCATATCTACTCAAATCGTCCGTGAAAGTGATAAAATATCTATAGCCATCTCTAGCGTTGATTGAAATAGGTCCACACACATCAGTATGTATGAGTCCTAATAGGTCAGCAGCGCGCATTCCAACACCTTTGCAGGAAATTCGAGTCAATACGTCATTTTTTGCTATGAGAATTTTGATTCAACTGCCAAAAAGATTCATAGTCCAATGGGGAGGATAGTCCCTATCAATGAGCTTTCAACGTTTTTCATTTATGTGTCCCATACGGCAATGCCATAGATAGGTTTGATCTTTGTCACCAACCTTTGCTTTCTTACTACTCACATGCATTATATCTATGGTTTGATCTAAAACATAAATCTCATTCATGGAAACTGCTTTACCATAAATCATTTCGTTTAAAGAGAAAATACAGCTATTATCCTTTATTACAAACGAAAAACCGTCCTTATAAAGTACGGAAACTGAAATAATGGTTTTAGATAAACTGGGTACATAGTAACAGTTATTCAGAAATAACTCAAATCCACTCGGGAGTTGGATTACATATGTTCCCACTGAAACGGCAGCTACTCTTGCTCCGTTCCCCACTCGCAGGTCCACATCACCCCTTGCGAGAGTTGTGATGTTTCTTAGACCCTGCAAATGATAGCACAGATGAGAACCATAACCAGTATCTAGTACCCAAGTTCCGAAACTTGCATGGTTGATCTCAATCATATGAATAAGAGAAGAAGACATACCAACAGGAGAGACGCGGCCTGCTTTAATGTCCTCTCGGTACACGAGGCAGTTCCTCCTCCAATGCCCAAACTTGTGGCAGTGGTGGCACTCCACGTTACCTTCATCACTCTTTGTCTTGCCTTGTGAGCTACCGCTAGACTCACCAGGCCCACTCTTGCCTTGCCCTGGCTTTTTGAATTTCGGCTTCCCTACAGCTAGGTTAGCCTTAGCCTTGCCCATACCTTTGCCCTTGTTGGCAATCATGAGAACGTCTTGTTTCAGACTCCCACTCAATTTCATATCACTCTCTGTCTGTACAAGGAGTGAGTGGAGCTGATGAAGACTCTTCTTCATATCATTCATATAGTAATTTGCCCTGAAAAGGGCAAAACCATCATGAAGTGAATGAAGAACGCGGTCTATGACGAGCTTCTCATCGATTTTGCAACCAAGTGCCTCCAGTTTCTCGACATTCTCAATCATGTCAAGAATGTGTGGGCTAACTGATTGGCCCCTCTGGAGTTTCGCTTCAAAGAAGCGACAGGTATGCTCATAGCTAACGATCCTCGGAGCTTTCGAGAACTCGTTAGAGAGCGTGGTGAAAATCTTGTTTGCACCTTGGGCAATGAATCGCCTTTGCAAATTTGATTCATTGGAAAAGATGAGTACGGTCTTAATCGCACCCGCCTCAATTACGAAATTCCTAGAAGCCAAAATGATTCATTGCTCTGCATTGGGGCCTGGGTTTGGCGGTAGTGGCTCCAGTCAAGTACTGAGATTAAAGTCAGCAATGGCAGCATTCCGTAATGCAGCCTCCCAGCCCGCAAAGTTGGACCCGTTATTCTTCAGTCGCGTGGACTGATTCATACTGTCCATGAACATCTTAAGCCAGGACTCACGTCCGAGCGTGGCACTTGGCATTGGGTCATCAGTATGGCCAGCCATTTTGTTATTTAGCAGTTATATCTGTATATAACGAATTCAAAACTGTGAAAAGAAAATAAATATGATAAGTATTCATCGTTTTAAATTTTGAGTCTAATGAAAAACTGTTTAATGCGATGACTCGTGCATTTATACAATTGACCTCCCTCAAGAATTATATAAATGATCCCAAGACTCAATTTGTGTAAATTGATAAGCCAACCTCTTGGCTAATTCTACTTTATAATCCTGGTCGGTGAATTTCTGTAAAATTATATCTATCGTCCATCATAATCACGAGATTATTACTCGTACATAATGTTGAGATAAATAGGTAAACACTCAATACTTACCCAACGTAGAAGGGAGTCATATTATGACTTACGACGGAAGAGGGGATCATAGTAGGTTTTCCTATAAAGACTAAATTCAAATTTTAATTTATAGGGGAAGGTACCATCATCTTAACTTAAATTCATTTTAAGTGAACGAATGTCTAGCAACTCGAGAATGATTTAACTAAGGTGATGGCCCTAAAAGCGAGTGACATCCGTATGTCTATGATTAAAATATTCAACCTATATGAATCATTTTACATGCATTTTATTAGGTGGTTTGGTTTAGGCGGAATATGATGCAATTATCTATCATGTGAAGGAAAGAAAAACGAGAATGAAAAACGTAAAAGGAAAAACATGTCCTAGTGTGGCCTATCCTACCAAAAAGAATAAAATACAACTCGGAATCCAACAGATTGGACCCTCGAAGCTTGACTTTATCACCCTTCTTGGTCCATGCAGTGGGAGTGAGCTCCAATCTCCATCTTTAGTCTTCTTTGAAATTACAATAAATAAAATTACATAGAACCTATTTATTACATACTAATTTCAAAACCCAAAACTAAAAATAAAGGAGATGCGAGATCTCAAAATACATCCAAGACTATGTTACCATCATTACGGTAACACAATCTACTAAGGCCACACTAAGTTACAACTGATTGTAAAAATACGTTAAAAAATTCATTCAATCATTCCACAAGACATAATAAAAGCACCAACTAAAATAAAGCAGCAAGACATAATACAGTTATTACGATGTTTTATTATCCAAACCACCATTCCAACATAGATTATAATTATGTGGTAATTCTGTAATTACCCACATCAATTACAATCCCTATTCATTTTACTGATAAAATGAATTATCCTAAACATTTCAAACTGCTTTAAAATGTAAGATATTAAGCATATGTGAACCGTTTCACATTAATTATACAAAATCCGAATGATGTACAATTAAAGGCCAAAAACTTGAACACGAAAAACAGAAATTTTTCAGCATAAAATTTTTCGGCAAAAATTTTTCAAGCAAAACGGTCCTTATCGACAATATAGGGAAAAAATAATATCCTTTCAAATGATAAACTTGTTCAACATCATTTTCATTTTCATTTTAATCTAATCTTTATTAAATTAAAACATCTACAAATCTATTCTATGTTATTTTAACAGATTAAAATAACAAAATAAATCTAAATGAAAACGAATACGAAAGTAAATACGATTAATTCTTCCTAATCGACAAACAGGGACCACGATCAAGTATAAACATCACTCGATCGAGACACTAAAGTCCTCGATCGAGCAAGCATACCATTCGATCGACCAAAGCAATAGCGAAATCTGCTCGATCGAGCAAAACACAAGTGCTCGATCGAGCAAAACAGAGGAAACTGCTTCGATCGAGCAAAAACAGCAACTTGATCGAACAAAACCAATGAGAAAACTGCTCGATCGATCACACAACAGCCTCGATCGAGACAAAAACTCACAAAAACAACTCGATCGAGACACTAAAGTCCTCGATCGAGTCAAACACACAGCGGATGAAAACAGTTTCGGTTTATGAAATCAAATTAAAACAATTTCGTGGCCTATGCTCTGATACCACTTGTGGGAAATCGGTATTACCACAATACAAATTAAATAGGATTATAACGAAAAGTAATAATTTGATTATCGAGTCATAAACGAAAACAAAGAAAAGAGATTTAGAAATCAACCTCCGGTCCTAGCAATGGCGTAAAGAACAGAGATATCAAGGTAGATATCCTCCTAATCGTTGCACCCAAGATGCTCCGAGAAATACCCTTGTGTTGCTAGAAGTTATCAAAAATTACTGTTAACTTTTGATTTGTGTTTATGTCAAAAGTTACTGTCAACTTTTGTCTGTTTGTGTGATGTTGATCAGATGGAGGCTAGTGAGGAATTAGGTTAAGAAAGTAAAATCTCAATTTTCTCTCTCCCTCACTTCTCACGGCTGGTAGGTTTTTATATGAGGAGATTTGGTCTCCTCAAATAACAACCCATTGACCCGAAAACCCGAGTGTATCTGGATACCGTGTTTTGGTCATTTTAGCTTTCAATATAATGTGATATCTTATAATCGTCGTTTTATATGGACCGACATTATAATCCGTCATTAATTATAAATATCCGTATATTTATAATTTGCCCATTAATTATAACGGTTTATGTTTAATTAGCTTACATTATATACTATAATTAAATATAACTTTTTATATTCAATTTTACGAATTACAGTTAATTCGTCTCAGCTAACTTTCGTCTCATCATCACATTGACTAACCTTTTAGTCAATTACACTGACTAACCTTTTAGTCATATAATAGGGTATCAATATGATTATTTTCTCAAATAATCACATCTCTCAAACACATCCTATAGGTGTGACTTTTAGGGACCAGTTGATCACCGCCATCTGTATGACAATAACGTCAAACTTATCTAGCAAGCCAACCGTTATTGATAAACGTTAATCAACTGATTATTATACAAAGTATACCCTGTGAACCTACAGAGATTTATTTATGTTATTGCACTAACTGGAGGACACTAGCTCCAACAATAGGAAGTACAAAAATTTGAGACCAGTGATTGTGAATGACAGATAAAACAGATTTAACTAGCACAAGCCTGCCCGCATAAGAAATCTTCCTACTATTCCAGCCTCTTATCCTCTTAATCATCCTCTCAACAAGGATATTACAATCATGTTTATTTAATCTTTTATGTGAAATACTCACCCCTAGGTACTTAAAAGGCAGTGTCCCTTTTCTAAACCCATTTTCCTGCAAAATATACTGAAGAACATCACTCTTAATCCCATTGCAATAAAACTCAGACTTATCTGGATTGATGTGTAGACCAGAAGCATTAGAGAAAACCTTAAAAGCTTCCATAATAGCAAAAACGGATGTAATATCTCCTCTGCAAAACATAAGGAGATCATCAGCAAACATCAAATGGTTCAACTTCAAGGCCTTGCAGAGAGGATGATAATGGAAATCAGGGACCTTCTCAATAGACTGCAACAACCTGCTTAAATACTCCATACATAAAGTGAATAACAAGGGAGATACTGGATCCCCTTGTCTTAGACCCCTAGCTCCTTTGAAAAAGCCATGAGTCTGTCCATTGAGCACAATAGAATAGCTGGGAGTACTAATACACTCCATAATCAGCTTAATCATAGTAAGAGGAAAGTGTACACCTCGCAACATTTGGTCAACAAACCTCCATTATTCTATAGAATCATAAGCCTTCCTCAAGTCCACCTTCATGAGACATCTAGGGGACACACTCTTTCTAGTACATAATCTGATCAAATCCTGACTGATCAAGATATTACCAAGAATACTTCTGTTTTTAATGAAGGCACACTGTGCAGGATTAATGACTTTAGTAAGACTATCACTCAACCTATCACAAAGAAGCTTAGAAATGACCTTATAGATTGTATTGCAACAAGCTATAGGGCAAAATTCCTTCATTGTTTTAGGGTTCTCAACCTTGGGGATCAACACAAGGTTTGTACAGTTCAACTGTTTAAGTAACTTCCCCTTCACAAAGAAATCCACAACAACATCACAAAGGTCATCCTTGATAATGCTCCAACTTGCCTTGAAGAATTTGCTAGTGTAACCATCAGGTCCAGGGCTCTTATCATCAGCGATAGAAAACATAGCTCTCTTAATCTCTGTAGGGGTAGGAATACTACACATAGCAGACCAGTCCTCCTCATCAACCAAATTGCCCTGCCTAATAATATGCTCATGATAATCAGAGGTAGTATCATGAGTACCTAAAAGCTGTTTATAGAAATCAATAAAAGCTTGGAGGATCTCATCAGGATTACTACATAACACACCACTACCATTCTCAATAGAAACAATTTTATTCTGGATTTGCCTATGCCTGATAGCATGATGAAACATGCTTGTACATCTAATACTGAATTATATAGAGAGAAGAAAATAATTTACAATTTGTATTGGTCTTACGTTTGAGATGAAAAGAGTGTAAGACGATCATTTCAATATGTATAAGACCGTCTTATAGTGTGAGAATCTTTTACATGTAAGAAAATGAATGTTTGACTTATAACTAATTACCAATAATGTTTGATATTTGATATGTATAAGACCATCTTTGTATGATGTTTGATATGTCAAAATCGCTTGAATTTTGTAAGGATGAAATTTTTTTTTGATATTTTACTAAAATTGTGAAGTGGTTAATCGTTGATGCCCGCATTTTTTAACGTAAGTTTTTTTATTCAAATAATTGTTCTATAAATAAATAGTAAAAAAACAAATCAAAAAAGCTGGATAAATAATGTTATTAGGCCAAACATATCAATTTTATAAGAAACTATTTTTAGAAAATTTAGGCCAAACAATCACAACTTCTTCAAGAAGTAGCTTGTGAAAAAACTCATTTCAAGAAATAAAAGCTATTTCACGTAAACCTGGCCAAACAACACCTAAATATAGTACTTCCTCCTATTCAAATCAATATACCCGTGAGTCCGGGCTCAAGTTTTAAGAAAGTGCCTCACAAATAGAAAAAAGTCATATATTGCCCTTTGATTTTAATATTATAAAGTAGTTTGTATGATAGTTATTTGATGGTATTGTATGTAATTAAATGGTAGTTGCAAGGATAAAGTGGTCTAAATATTGCCCAAAGAGGAAATGAGTACATTGAATTGGATTGTCCAAAAAAGAAAAATGGGTACATTGGATTGGAGTATAAATTATCCTATAATACCAACACAAGTGGTTTACTTTTCGTTAAATTTTGAATTGTTTTCCTTGAATATGCAAGTGTAGGACGAATGGAATTATTGATCCAAACTCTCTAAAATCAAAGTACGAGAATGTTTCTTTTCTTAAAAAAAGTTCCAAAAGGAGGAAATACATTGAATGGCATTCACAAATCACAATTCACAATTCACAATTCACAATTCACAATTCACATACAATGACCCTTAATTTTTATTTCGGTTACTTTTAGTATAAAACGACACACAAGGGCAATACAGTAATTACAAAATCAGTGGTGAGAAAGGTGTTTAACTAAAATCCCACCAACGTATTTTTCAAAAAAATACTCGTAAAAAATAAATCCCACCAACGTACAAACACTACTAAGGAACAATCATGGAGCCATTTTAGGCGCCTTCATTGACCAAAACAAAAAATACAAAAAAATACTCCCTCCTAGACAGTCATTTCTTCCCTCTTTCCTTATTGGGTAAGTCAGGTTTTCTTCCCTCTTTCCCTTTTTGGATGTGGGGTTGTGTGTTTTGTGTGGTCTAAATTCATTTGTATGTGTGGTAATGTGTTTTGTATGTTCCAAATTCATTTCCTTAATTTTTGTGTAAAAGGGAAAGGGGAAGAAATGAGTGACTAGGAAGAATGATAATACATATTCCGTAATCATTGTTTTCGTTCCAGCGTCTTTTTACAGAATGATAATCATTTTAAATTCACGTGTATATTCGTCTTTATATTTAAGACCGATCAAATATCCATCTATGAGAAGAATAAGACAAAAGCAAGATGCATAGGTAAAAACAAAAGATTTGTCCTACTTACCCGTGCGAGATGATATTTGACTCGTCCGAAGCTGAAGAGGAATACCTCCGTCTCAAGGAAGATTAGTTAAATCCTAAATGCTGCCCGCATCCTCCATGAATCGGCTATCGGCTATTGGCTAGCCCACATGCCTTCTACTCATTTTGAAATCTTATACCTGATCCCAAACAGTAGAGTGCCATACTCGTTTCCCTACCACCCACGGGTTAGGGTAAGCATGTTAATGAGCTACCCTATAGAATAGAATCACGAGGCAATAACCAAACTTGAGGTGGTATAATTCGGGTTCGCTTGGCATCATGGAAAGCATGGAATGAACATTACACTAGTACACCATATGTCATCATCCCTACCTTCACAGCTACTCCGTATAATTCAAGATTTCGAGTATCTATGGAGGGCCATCACCCCAATGCTTCTCGTAAACGGGATTCTCCAACCCAACTCATCTCCGACTTTGTCTCTTCCATTTATCAACATGCGAGTATAGATTAATTTTCAAACTAGCATGGATCCAAGCAATTGAGAACACAAGTGACCTTATAGCTATGCTTTCCTTCCTTTCAACCTTTCATTTAACGGAAGTAAGGTAATCAGACTCGGGAGTAAGGTGGCCGGATGGGTAAGGCGGCTTTTTCTAACCAGTTTCTATAGTATCGTGATTCATGATTAATATTGCACCAATACTGAGTAATACATTTTATTAACACAAGGAACATAAAAACATCTGTTCCAAATTTCAGCAACGGCAGATTGATCAATTCAGTCCACAGTATCAGACACATACGATACTATCTGTACCATAAACTAAAACTAGTGGATAAACAACTCAAAATTCACCCACAAGCACATCAATGCTAGATTACCAAAAGAAGTAACAAGAGCATAAATTCAAGGGTACAAGAAGCCATGACCAAACAATCCAGAAAGTGCAAATCTAGAGAAGAAACAATCAAACCTCACCAAAATATGGACAATGTGACTTCATACTTGTCTTCAACCTACCCTTTGCGCAGGCCAAAGAATTCTGATAGCCTTCCCTTCAATACTGTAACGAGGCCGGTTCTTGCTCTTGTCTCACATGGGTTTCATCTTTTTCAAGAGTTGCATCAGGGTCAGAAAGAAGAACTCCGTCCTCAACACGGGCAATTGGCACAAATCCCAAGTCAGAAACTTGAACTACCTCGTCATTGAGACGTGCAATTGGCACAAATTCCAAGTTAGGAAGGGAAACTTCCTCCTTGATATGAGCAATAGGGGGCGTCCCAGTTGACGTTGCGTCAATACCTGTTTTCGAGATCCGCGTCTTCTCAGAAGGCAGTCTAGGGAGGGATTTTCTTTGAGGCTGTTTAGAATGGATTGGCCTGGATCCTTGGGCTAGGTTGTGCTGGGAGACAATTTTTTCATCCAGACTCAGTCTCGCTGGTCGACGGGTTTGATCACTGTCTCCTACTGAGGATGGGTTCTTCTTTCGCCCGAGCTTAGGTGATTTGGGTCGTGTGATTGGCATCTGTATCATGAGGGCTAACATTAGACAAAAGGGGATATCGAAGCACTACCGCAAATGGCAAGGCAATGGAGTCAGATGTAAGTAGCATTATTGGGTTAACACACAGAAATTGTACTCAAATCAGCGATAATGAAATTTATGTAGGAAATAGCATTGAATGACCGCAATCATTTCACACTAACAAGGAAAAACGTATATGAGTAGTTTTGAGCACCAAGTAAGAGCAAGGACAAAGTTGCGAAACGTATGAGTATCGTGCGTGCAAGTTTAGATTTCTATAAAGAACTATTCAATTTGATTCATAATTAATCTCACACAAACATGATTCCCTCTTATAGCTTGTATTAATAGTACTCTACTTCGTCACTGTGAATTCTTTACACGTTTGCTTTATGCACAAAGACCAAGGTATAAAACAAACAAAGTTGCCTCTTCCTTCTCTCTTACGCCTTTTAGGGTTCATATTGCACATGACTTTTGTGAGAGCTTTTTGATAAAGCTATAAAGAACATATTATAAAAGGTTATGTGCGGAATTTACTAAAACACCTAAAAATGGAATACATAGAGAAATGATTAGGGAGTGAATGAGTGACACGTGTAGGGCAATTTCTTTATAAAAGAATTTGATCTAATTTAGACTTGATTCACTTCCAAGTGGCGCCTATTCGGCTGTTAGGAGGTGGACTGGACTGAATGGAGCCTTATGGAGCTACGCTGAACTGAACTGAATGGAGTTCAAGTAAGAGTTAATTTGTGAAGAGATGAACTGAACATAATGAAGCTGAATTGAACTGTACTATACTGAATAGAGCTGAACTGAACCAAAATGAGTTGAAATTAAGCCCAAAAGAATAGGGCCTACCTACAGCCTAAGAGGGAGATTTCTAGATAACAGATATCGAAGAAGAGAACTAAGTCCTACCAACATCACGCTTCAAGTCAAATGAAGACTGAACTTCTGACATGCAAAACAAAGAAATTCCTCAAAAATGCACAAACATCAACACTACACCTCTTTTGTTCAAGGTAACTAGAATCAAGTAAAAATATTCCAACTTCCAAGCCTTGCCAATGCTGCTAATACAGAATACTTTTTGATAAGCTGCAATCACGGAATATTGTCGAAGAGGAAGACAAGAAGCTAAGAATTAACCAATTGTTTGACGAGATAGGCCTCTTTGCTCATAGTGTACATAGGCGCATAAGAATGTAAAAGTAGAGAGGAGAAAAATAAGTTGGGCCACTTGCATGAGAGAGAAATGAGAGGCTAAAAAGAAGTGGAAGAAATCAAAGAAAAGAAGCGAGTACTAATTTTGCCTACTTGGATGTCAAGAAAATGAGACAAAATATACTCTACTTAATTACTTTGTGAGAGCACAATGTTGGAGAGAAGGTAGCAAGGTAAAAGTCAGTAGCTATAAATGTGATCGGGGGAGTAGTAGCTTTTGAAAGGATCTGTTGCTTTCCTACAGATATATGGAGACTCCAAAATTTTTTAAATTGACCTTCCTCAATCCTTTTAATTTCGGTCCGAAGAGGATGGAGGTAGCCCATCACATTAAGTTAGCCACCAAATGAACCTCAGTGAACACTTGTTAGCTCTAACTTTAAAGCTCTACACATGGATTAGCCGGTTTAGACAAAAACCATAGTCATGATACAGGTTAATGATCTGCAGCAAAGTCCAATTCAACAAATGCAATAAAAAGAACAAGGAAACCTTTGGTCCTTCAGCAAACACATTTTTGAAAATAGTTAACAGCAAATGGACGACGTTCAAAGACTTCAAACAAACGAAAGGTGATAAATTGATGATTTTACCTTCTTTAATTCCACTTTAAGAGGTGTTGGCTCCATATAAAAGGTGGGCATTGGAGTTGCTTTGAAGTTTAAACTTTTTCGAAGCATCTTGATCTCGACTTGCTGGCTTTCCTGGACAGAAGGAAATGATTCAGCATTAATTTTAAAGGGTAAGTCTATCTCATAGATTTAAAACCATAAGCTTTAGAAAATTCATAAATTATCCCTCTTATGAAAAGAACCTAATAGCAGAGATTTGAAAATTCTACCTTGGACTTTGCTTGCTGGTTATTTTTCTCTATTTCTTGGGCATTAATTCTTTCCTCGAGTTTTGTATAGAACTGAACAACAGAAAAGGACATGATATATACATGTTAGACAAGATAGTCCTAAGGAGAGATTTTCTTCATTCCACAAATCAGATGACAAACCTCTTTTCTTTTCTCAGCACGTTCATGACACTTAAAGCTGAAACCGTAGGAAGGAAGTTTGCCCACCTTATGGGACTTGGCACTTCTGCAAGTACTTAAGGATAATCTTATATATCAACAGGGAGATAGAATAGTTTACTAAGAAATAAAAAATACAATCATGGCTAAACTTTTGTCTGCTTACCCTTGCTAAAAGAGAGTTAGAAGCAAACAGAAAGTATATGTTCACATTTGAAAAGGATACTCAACAGATTCGTTATCTCCTTCGGAAATAGTAGCAGATCCATCTCGTAAGGGCTTCATTGTTGACTTCTCTCTGTAGTCAAACAAAGTTAAGTTATAAAATAACACTTAATTCATTTCAAAATCATAAACATTAAAATAAGAATGTTCTTCCACTCAAAAGTTATGGAACTAAGTATAAATGAACTTCACTTGAAGGAGCAAAGGGAAAGAGCATACTCATTGCTTTCAGATTGTACCAAGTTACCAGAGCTAGGCTCCATTTCTGACTTTTGCAGCTACATTTTCAAGAAGAGAAAAATCTATTGTGAAAAATCGTAACAGAAGCTCACTTAAGAAACAAAAGAAACAATATTTTCAAGCTAGTACAAAGGCAGATATTATAATTGTAACAACCACCTTATCTTTGTTTGTATTACTTGCTACAGGTGTAGCTTTTGTGCCCTTTCTCAGATCATTATTAGCGGCATGACGATCATTAAATGATTTAGTCTTCATAACTGGCTGTTTTGACCGAGTATTTGCAGCCAGAGAACCATTTGAAGAATTGGTGATCTTCTTAGTTAAAACCCGTGCATCATTTTTTATGTTTGAAGGTTTCTCACTTTTGCCTCTAGCTTGGACCTTTTGTGGCTCGGGCTCCTTACATTCCTTTGTTTCCACTTTCTACAAACGAAAGCGCGAACAACAAGCTGTGAGACATACCAAATCAGCTCTAGATAAATACTCTCTCTATGGCTCTATCCCGTTTACGTTATCCCCATTAGAGAAAAACAATTGCAATCAATACAACTAAACAAGGGTAAAACTGTGTATATCATCCTCTTTCTCAACCGACCTCAGTTAGGAGCCCTTGAGGCATTGATGTAATGTTGTATATCTAATATGTTTGGAAGTAATAAACGGTAATAGTTGAAAGCTTTTCATCAACATAGTCAAATGGGGAAAATAAATGACATACCTCTGAGGACGGGGATGGGGAAAATAAATGACATACCTCTGAGGACGGGGAGCCATTGGTCAGCCCTTCCACATCATGAGTGGAAGTTTCAACCATCCTTTCTAGACTAACATCACGAATTCCACTAACCACCTCTGACACACTTTCAGGTCCCACGCTTTTGTTCTTCCCAAGGACACAGCTCTGATCTACAGTGTCCACTTCCTTGTAACTATCGTTGTCAGCATCCATAAGAAACTGAAGATTGACAAATTTTGTTAGTTAACAGGTCAAGGGATAAAGTCAGCCAGCAACCTATACAACGACTACTTAGATAAGCATGTTGCAAGCACCAAATTCAATTTTAGCCGTATAGATTATAGACCAATTCGCAATACATTGTCAAATGTAAATACCAATGCGTAGTCACCATAATAAGCTCAAATCAACGCTCAAGGATGATCAATGGTAAAGCAACATTTGGTACCACAAGCTCATCTTATCCCTAAACAAAAGGCCGTTATTGTTTTAAGCTTCTCGGCCTTTAAATACTGATCTCTACATATCAACAATGCTCCTGATTTATGCTTCCTCATTTTACCACAAATCACAAGTCTGACTCCATATAAAAACCACAAAGTACACCTCAACTCCCGGCGCCATCCTTTTTGTTGAGCAAACACACCATATGATGATGGCCAACAACAGACAGTACAAACTTAGCTAACCTTTCTGGTTAAAAGTTGCTTGAAAGTGATACATTCATAGCCTATATTACTCTGACTTCGGTCAAGAGTCAGATACGAGTACATACCAAATGTTGGGCTCGGCAATCAAACAACAACAGACATCAGAGCCTTAATCCCAAAATGATTTGGGGTCGGCTGACATGAATCATCCTTTAGAACAATCCCGGAGTAATCCCACCCCTCATAATGAGAACAAATATAGATACCAATAAAAAACTACACTCACTAGTAATTTCTGATTACATACAGGAAAAACCATCAATTAATTTCATGTAACAAAGCTCAGTATAATAACTCCAATCACAACTACACCAAATCTCACAATTTATAAAACAAAAAAAAACAACAGATCTTCAAACTCACCACACAAATTTTGAATACCACCCAACAAATATACAATTTGGAAAATGAGATAGCGACACTGGGTCGGCAACACCCTCTCTGGTGTATATGCAAGGGATCACTAAAAATGGTGGGCCTTACCGCTAAAATAGTGGACCTACATAAATAAAAACATGTGAGAGGGTGTCGCCGAGATTCGGCCACCAATACATAACCCACAAAACAACAAAGTGATGCAGCTTCAAAATCAGAACTTGTTGATAGAGTTGCAAAAAAATGTTACCAACAGTATATATATATATATATATATATATATCATAAAAAGGTTGCATTTGATTACCTTAGAATTAAAAATGCATTATAAACATGTACCAAAGTGATCTGAATGAGATGAAATAAAATTAGAATAGATGGTAACTATGAAGTATGCAGTAATGCAGTGCTTCAGTTAGCAATCAAACTATGAAGAGAGGGGATATCTATTTTGGTGGGTTTGCTTTGTTTGTTTGTGTTTTACTTATTGTTTGGTGATTGATTTCATATTTTATTCAAAAAATAGAGAGAAAGGTTTATTAAGACTATCCCCAAGCAAGGTCATGAGGGAGGTCATGACCTTGTTGGGGCATGATAATCAAAGATTAACAACAAATTTAGCATGACCTTGCTCTAGTAGAGGTCAATTTGTGACCTTGTTGAGAGCAAAGGTCACAACTAATTGACCTTACATGTGTCCCATTGTTATTGGGTACATCATTAAAAAACAAAAAAAAAACATAAAGCATCAACTATTATACTTGGGAGGTTGTAAATGGGTGGGGTAGAAAATGTGGGAAATGATTGAAAATGTTGGAAAGTGGAAAATGATTGGGTTGGTGACTCAAGTCATGACTTTCTGCTTGGGAGGGTATAATTAGGTCAAATAAATAAAAAGTGATTAAGAGTAAAAATTGGTGGTGACCCAATTAACTTGACATTTGCTTGGGGATGGTCTAAAGTAAAATGAAAAGTGCAAGTTTTTCAATCAAGAGACTCAACTCTCAAGTGTTGGACTTCCAATAGTTGATAGGGACTTGACCCTTTTCAGATATTCTATTTTCCTCACTAATGTTTCTAGGTCTTGTACACTTGTACACCTTTCCTTTCGTTACATTATACGGAGTATATTCATTTGTTATTTAGACGAGTTGTTATTTAGACCAAGCAAACAGGTTAGGTTCTGTTGTGTCGAGTTTGTTTTCGTGTCACGTATAAATGGGTCATATACCTGTCAACCCTAACTCAACCCATTTACTTAAACGAGTCATACACCTCAACCCTAACCCAAGTACCCAACCCATTTAACTTTCTTATAACCCAATCCATTTAACTTTCTTATAACCCAACCCAACCCGACCGGTTAAACCCATTTAACTTAAACAACTCAATTTTATCTTTCTCAACCCATCTATCCCATTTAATCTGAATGACCAATTTGACCCAAATGTAGGGTTTCAACATCTTTGTAACAACCCTCGCGAAAGCATAAAAGTAAACAAGTAATATGCAGCGGAATTTAGAGAATTTTTAAAACTTTTGAACAAAGTTTCACGGGAATTATCATAAGACAATGTTCAAAGTAAATAAACGAAGTAGCTAAGTCGAATAGAGTCGACAAACAACTACAAGGGGGATGACAATCCTAAAATTATACAATAATCCCAAAATGTAAGAGTCTAAACGGCTAAAGGTAAATCATCGTGGAACGACGCTCGCTAGCTCACACTAGTCTCACCCCATGTAGCACCGACTTGTACCTGTTCAATCATTAAACATGAATGCCACAGTTAGTGGGGAGTAACTTGGGGTTCTCCCAGCCATATCACATCAAAACGCACATAAGCAAGCATATAAGCATTTATCATCATGAAACATATATTTATCATGCCGGATGTGAGAATAACATTACCATAATAAAAATGTACAAGAATAGAAATCACCATTCATCATCATCATCATGCAATACAAGACTCGGGGAAGACTCCCCTTGGCAATGGATCACCCTTGCTTTGCATCTCACCATTAATGACCATGTGCTTGAGAAGGTTAGGGACTCGACATATAAACCATCCAAACATAGGCATCCAATTAATCAAATATTCAATCCAACATGAAATCAAACATAAGTATACACACTCTCACGGTAAATGACACGAACTAGCGTATGTACTTAGCAAGTATGACCAACACGTCCACGAGATAAACATTTCCATGAACCGTATACGATAAACATCTCGTACACGAAAGACTCATTTCCTCCCGGTAGGACGATGATAATAATACGGTTCTAGTCTAAACCTGGCCAGACTCTCGGGACAAAACATCTACCCGATTCGACATGCGTTGAACATTTCGCATCCAAGACTCGATCAACTCAAAGGACGTCGAGTACCCCAAATTCGGCTAAACTACGCGAAAGAGGAGGAAAGAGCACAAGTATTATCTTCCGGCTAAACTACGTGAAAGACAAGGTCAAAGTGAACAAGTGAGTACGCTACATGCAATGACACCACCTCGCAAGGATACAACATTTGACACTCGGGTCGATCAACGCATTGCGTTCGCCTCCCAAAAACGTTGTCATATCCTCACTCACGAATACAAAAAGCATCAAGGTTGTACCCCCATCGCCTCGAAATCAAGTCTAACGAGTATAGAGGTGCAGCCGGAAAATGACAGTTCAAAACATCCAATAGATAAGACTCAACGAACTACTTAAGATATGCATGACTCAAATGAGCTAAACATCCAAAAATATCACTAAACATGTGAAAAGGCATAAGATATATGTATCAATGATAAACAAGAGTCAATACATGTTACATAAGCATTAGACCATGTTTAAGAAGTATAATCAATAAGAAACACAAAGCCCATCTCAAAACAACAAGTTTGGAAACCAACTAAAAAAAAAGGTCAACTTTAAACAGTCATAACTAGAGTTCTAGATATGAAAATGTAGAAATTCTAAGTGAAGGTGATATCTTATCCTCTTACGGTTCCAACGGTAGGTCACATGCCTCTAACAGACAAGTAACGAACGAGATATGACCATTTTACGAAAATGGGTCGGCGCAAGAAAACTTTCGCCCGACCGGGTGAAATTTCACCCGCCGGCTCCCAGACCATTCTTAGACAATTTCTGACAACTTTTGTACCGGGCGAAATTTCGCTCGGTCGGGTGAAATGTCACCCGTCGACATCACACGAGCCATGAACATGAATCTTCATCCTTTTCCTTAGATTTGAAGATGAATGTTCAAACTCTAATCGCAACAAATAAGATCATACCACCAACAAACAATGAGCAAGAATTAAGGACAGTAAACTCATCTTAAATCAACACAACAAACCCAACTTTAATCCAAACAATCTTAAACCCATTTGTAATTACCTCACAAATCACCATTTAATACTACATGTGAGCACCATAACATTCCATATGACATTAAAAACATCATTAATCGATCAATCATTCAAGACTTAAACATAAGTTTAAGCAATAAGAAGGTAATTCATCATCAACACTGCCAAATTTTCATCAATTTGATACATACAAGATGAAATTTAACAATTAAACATATTGTAGTCATAGATCTACACTAGCATCTACACAAGATCTCATCTTTGACATGGAAACTAGCTTAAAACACATAGAAAAACACATAAAATGTGATATTGAGTAACCCGTCAACATTACCTTGCTTCTTCACTCTTCAAGCTCTTCTTAGATAAGGAAATAATCTTTGTTAGGATCTTCTAGGTCTCCTCCTACAATAAAATTACAACCTTGTGATAAACTCAAGCTTTTAAGAAAAAGATGGAAAAACGAAACTCTACAAGTAAGAGTCTTTCTTACCTTAAAGAAAGAGAAAGAGGAAAGGGGAAGAATGAAGCAAGAATTATGGAAAAAGAGTGAGAAATGGGGAAGTTATGTGAATTTTAAGCTTAATGCTTTATAAGAGAAAAATGGAGGTTTAGGATTCTTGTGAGAGTGATGAAGTTGTGTTTGTTGCTGAAAAATGAGAAGTGATAGGTGGGTTTTGGGTTTCTTTTAATGAGTGAAGGATAGTAAAGGTCTATCATTACCTAGGAACTTAATCCACTTGATTTTCCTAGTAGAACCCGAATATGGGCTCGGAATTGACGGAATAGACACGGATTTAGCCCAACAATTAAAAATTTTAATCTAAGCCTAAAACTAAGACTAATTAATAATAATAAAATATTATTAAATTCTAATTACTAAAATTACGGGTGTTACAATCTCGTTTGAATATTTCTTTAGTTTGGTCTAACTCCATATATGATATAGGGTCTTATGACCATATTGGTTAAATAGTATAATTGCTCAACTCAACTTAATTACAATCCACTTTGATTAAATGGGTTAATCGTGTCGGGTTTGTGTCGTAAGACCCTAACCCTAACCCGATCCATTTAACTTTCGTGTCGTGTTCATGTCGACCCAATTACTTAAATGGATCAAAATGTCTCAACCCGAACCCACTAATTTCGTGTTAGGTTTGTGTCGTGTTATCGAGTCGGGTCACTTTTTGCCAGCTCTAGATGTATTTAATCAATGTCAAATAAATAACTGGAACGGATAGAGTACTATCTATGGTGTCCGGCCATACCTAAGTTAGCTCTATTTATCATTTAAATTTATTTAATATCAAATATAAATATATTTAATTTGTCTAATTCATACATTTATTTTTTATACAATATATTTAATCAATGGGGCCTGCACAGATCACAGGTCACCCATGCCTTGCTACAGATCACAGGTTACCTAATCTGTGTTACTCAAATCATACGGCGAGTATGCTCGACCATAGTGGTACTCAAATCACACGACGAACGTGCTCGACCACGACTGACTTCAAATCACACGGCAAACGTGCTCAAACAATACATCGCAGATCATTAATATGTACATCCTTCTTGTAAAAGGAACAAAAGAAGCGATCTCGGGGCAGAGTCAATTTCCAAAATTGACCCCTCAATAACAACCCTCATACAATACCACAATGAATCCGTAACACCTCTATTTACCCACCTATTTACCCAGGATCCTCATGAAGGTATCTCGAGTGAATAGGGATGCTACCATCTCGGTTACCCAATGTACTACATACCAAAACAAAAGATAAAGAGAAACAATGCATGATATGCCAAATCTCAAGATACAAAGCCTTAACTAAATACATTAATACTTTACTTCCTAGATAAGTACAATAAGCTACACAACTTCTAAGATGAACCTTGTGACAACCCTCGAAAAATGCGGAAATAAAAACAAACAAGCATGCATAAATGTTGCGGAAAATACGGAGTTTTAAAAACTTCAAATGCCCAATTACGAGGAAAGTCAAACGAATAACAAAGTACAAATACTACAACGGAGACATAGTCTCTCAAAACAAAGTCAAGTCTAGTAAACTACAATCCAGCGAAAAGGGTAAAACGCCTAAGGCCGACGCCCGCTAGCTTACTCAGTAACCCCAAAAAGAAGCATCGCCAATCAACCCGTTCATTCATTAAAACATGAATGCCACTGTCAGTGTAGAGTGACTCGAGGTTCTCCAAGCCATATCACATCAAAACACACATAAGCAAGCATATAAGCATATATCATCATGAAACATATATTTATCATGCCGGATGTGAGAATAACATTACCATAATAACAATATACGAGTATAAGACTCATCATTCATAATCATTATGCAATACAAGACTCGGGGAAGACTCCCCTTGGCAACCACATGGATCACCTTTGGCTTGCATCTTACCATTAGTGACCATGTGCTTGAGAAGGTTAGGGACTCGACATACAAAGCAAACACAATCATCCAACAATTCCAAGTATACAATCCAATATGTAATCAAATATAAGCAAACACACTCTCACGGTAAATGACACGCACTAGCATCTTTACTTTGCAAAACAAGACGAACTAGTCCACGGGATCAACGTTTCCCTGAACCGTATACGATAAACGTGTCGTATACTCAAGACTTTAATCCTCCCGGTAGAACGATAACAATAAGGAAGTCCTAGTCTAAACCTGGCCAGACACTCGGGATAAACCCTCCCGATTTGACATGCGATAAACCCTCGCATCCCAAGAATCGATCCTCCGGCTAAACCCACACGGAAGCGAGTACCCCATATTCGGCTAAACCCGCTCGAAAGAGGCGGAAAGAGTACAACCATCATCCGCCGGCTAAACCCGCACGATGATGAGGTCAAGAATAAACAAGCAAGTACGCTACATGCAATGACACCATCTCGCAAGGATACAACATTTGACGGCTGGGTCGATCAACGCTATGCGTTCACCTCCCAACAACGTCGTCATATCCCAACTAACAAATGCACAAGCATTAAGGTTGTACCCTTATCGCTCCGGCATCAAGCCTAAATAGTATAAAGGTGCAACCGGGAAATGAGAGTTCGAAACATCCAATAAACAAGACTCGATCCATTATTCAAGGCATAATCGACTCAAAAGGGGAAACTTGCTAAAACCGACATTAAACATGTGAGAAAAGCATGTGAGATATTGCGTAGTCTAAACACGAATATTATATGTCAATACGTAAGTTTATAAGATAAACAAACTATAAGAATCATTACATGTGAAGATAGGTGAAAGAAATGAAGAGGAAGAGAGCATGGGGTCTCAGCCGATCAAAGGGGACTGGCGGCCGGGTAGCCGGATCGGGGTTCCTTCACCAAGTGAAAACCAATCCAAAACTTCAAAGGGCTCCCAGCCGGTCGACAGGCTGGGAGTTTAGGTCATTCTTCGAATTTTCAAGAAAACAACAGGGGCCTCCCAGCCGGTCGGCTGACCGGCGGCCGTTTGGCCGGCTGGGTGGTCGGGTCACTTCAATAATTTCCAGAAGCAAGGCAAGGCTCCTAGCCGGTTGGCTGACTGGCGGCCGGTCGGCCGGCTGGGGGTTTCCCTTGTCCAATTTTCGCCAAAAACACCAAATTCACTTCAGGAGGTTCCTAGTCAGTTGGGGGACCGGCAGCCGGGTACCCGGCTGGGACTCCTTTTGCCCGAAAATCAGATCTGTGACAACCCTCGCGTTAACGGAAATAAAACATAACAAGCATGCGATTTAAATAGAGCAAAATACGAGATTTTTAAAAATTTTTACATGCCGAAGGAAGAATACGAGAAATGTCAAATAAATACCAACTAAAGTATCAAATACTACAAAGAGACATAGTCTCTCAAAACGAAATCAAGCATAAAATTTGTTTAGTAAACTAGCTAAGAACGTCTATGGGTGAATCGTCAAGTCCAACACTCGCTAGCTCACACCCGAACCCAAAAACAAGAAAAAATCCAGCCAAGCAACCTGTTCATTCATGAAACATGAACGCCACAGTCAGTGGGGAGTAACTTTGGGTTCTCCCAGCTAGGGGTGAGCAAAACCGTATATCCGATACGGTTTTTAAAACCGTATCGGATATCCGGTTTTAAAAATCTCAATTTTGAGTATGCTTATCCGATACGGATTTTCCGTATATCCGGAAACCGTATATCCGGTTTTTCCGTATATCCGGAAACCGTATATCCGGTATCCGATTTTCCATTTAATTTATGTAAATTTTATGTCTTATTTTTATTTTTTTGTGATTTTATGATTTTTGCTTAATAAGATAAAAAAAGTATCACATATTATAAGAATAATAACTTAAAAATGTATAAAAGTAATAAGATTGAGTCACGGATATATTCGGCCTTTAGTGGTTTATGATTTTATTTTTATATTTTATATTAAAAATAGGAACCGTATCGAAAACCGTATATCCGGTTTCAAATTTTGCCGATACGTATCCGATACGGTTTTTTATAAACCGTATCGTATATACGGAAATTCGTATCGGATATACGTAAATCCGTATAATTGAAACCGTATATCGTATCAGATACGTATAATAAAACCGTATCGTATATTTTTGCTCAGCCCTATTCCCAACCATATCACATCAAAATGTACATAAGTAAGCACATAGTCATACGTCATCGTGCCAACATACATATATCATGCCGGATTGTGAGGATATCATTATAAAAGTGACAATATTACAGGAAAGGAAACCACCATTCATAATCATCATGCAAAACAAGATTCAGGGAAGACTCCCCTTGGCAACCATATAGAACACTAAGGGCTTGCATCTCACCATTAGCGACTTATGTTTGAGAAGGTTTGAGACTCAACAAACAAACCAATCATAGGCATCCAAATCAATCAAGTATACAATCCATCATATGATTAAACATAAGAATACATACTCTCAGGGTAAATGACATGCACTAGCACCATGTACATAGCAAGTATGATCAAACACGTCCATGGGATAAACGTTTCCCTGAACCCATACACGATAAACGTTTCGTATATGAAGGACTCATTTCCTCCCGGTAGGACTCGATAATAATACGGTCCTAGTCTAAACCTGGTCAGACTCTCGGAATAAACGTGTTCCGATTCGACATGCGATAAACGTTTCGCATCCAAGACTCGGTCAAACACAGAAGCCGAGTACCCAAAATTCGGTCAAACTACTCGAAAGAGGCGGAAAGAGCTCAAGAATCATAATCAAGTGGTACGCTACATGCAATGACACCACCTTGCAAGGATACGACATTTGACGGTCGGCTCGATCAACGCATTGCATTCACCTCCTAACAACGTCGTCATATCCCCACTAAAACATGCATACAAGCATCAAGGATACACCCCATTGCTCCGACATTCCAGTGTAACGAGGATAAGGTGTAGCCGGGAAATGAGAGTTCATAGCACTCAACAAGTAGTGCTCAAATCAAAACATAAG
The DNA here is from genome assembly GCA_022085475.1 of Heliosperma pusillum. NCBI lineage: Eukaryota > Viridiplantae > Streptophyta > Magnoliopsida > Caryophyllales > Caryophyllaceae > Heliosperma > Heliosperma pusillum. The sequence continues at coordinate 943 of JAIUZE010008889.1, read as the reverse complement.
GTAGAACCGATTCAAGAGGGGACATATCAAAAACCGTCACAAAACATGTGATATAAGCATATGAGATATCATATATTCTAAACATGAATATTTAATGTTATTACGTAAGTTTATACGATAAACAAACCATACAAACTATTACATGTGAAGTCATGTGGAAAAGAAATGAGAATAAGCTACAGGGGGTTTCCAGCCGGTCAGAGGGACCGGCCGCCGGGTACCCGGCTGGCACTACAGCAACATCAAATACAACAATGAAAATACAGGGGATCCCCAGGCGGTGGGTGTGACCGGCCGCCGGCTACCCGGCTGGGGACGTAAGCCAAATGAGAAGAAAGAAGAAAAATTGGGGAAGGAGGAGTCTCAGCCGGTCGGTCGGCTGCCGGGTGGCCGGCTGGGACTCGCATGCTAACAAAAATTCAACAAATTCACCAGGGGTTCCCAGCCGGTCGACTGACCGGCGGCCGGTCGGCCAGCTGGGACTTACGCATTAACAAAAATCCACGAAATAACCATTTCACTTCTGACATGCCCTAGCCGGTCGGCTGACCGGCGGCCGATCGGCCGACAGGGACTAAAAACACGGGATTTTGGCAACAACAACCAACCAATCCAAATTCCATGGGTACTTATCCAATTCCAACAACATTTGCTTGCATCAAACCACATTGAATGTACATTAATCATTACCAATCAATGAATAAACATCAATTAAAGCAAAACACAAACATATTTAATGCCCAACACAAGTTCCAACATATTAAATGAACATAATTAATCACTTGAATACTACTTAGTATATGATTAGTGAAAGAAAGCATGAATGATGGAATTCACACATATGAAAGGCAACAAGCATGTTTCCTCATGAAATTCAAACAAAGATTGTATCTTTCTTTACTAAAACCACAATTAAAGCATTAAAATCGTAAATTGATATCGA
>JAIUZE010008888.1:0-43198 GCA_022085475.1 Heliosperma pusillum | reverse complement strand
TTTGGGGTTTTGATTAGTGTTAGTATTTTTTTGTACTTGTTGTGTTGGTTAATGTTTAGATTAAAATGAAGAGATTGGAGCGTACATGGATGTACGAAGAAAGACTTGATAAGAAAAGACGTCCTACCGCTAGATTTATAAAGGGGGTTGCCGAGTTTATTGAATTTGCTAAACAACAAGACGAGTATGATTTAGTAGTACAGAAACTTATGTGTCCTTGTATTAAATGCAAAAACATGAAATATCTACATGACATTGAGGTTCAAGAACATCTTTATACAAACGGGTTTTGTCCAAACTACTACAATTGGATTTCTCATGGAGAATCATATTTTTCACTTCCCGAACAATCTCAAATCCCACAAAATTAGAACCCATATAGAGATATGGTAGTTGATGCCTTTGAGTCTAATATTTTCAATAATGATCATATACCAATGAGTGAATAAGAACCACACCCACAAGCAAAAGCCTTTTTTGATATGTTAAAGGCGAGTGAAAAACCATTATATGAAGGGAGCAAAATGTCATTGTTAGAAGCCGCCTCTAGGATAGTAACTTTGAAATGTGAGTACAATTTGCCATTTAATTGTGTTGATGGCATTGCTTCTTTGATTGAGGATGTTATCTCCGGTAATAATGTCATGACCCGATCATTCTACAATACCAAAAAATTAGTGAAAGGTCTACAACTTCCGCATTACAAGATTGATGCATGTAAGGATGGATGTATGCTCTTTTGGAATGATGATGCCTTGCTTGACAAGTGTAGTAAATGTCAAAAAGCTAGATATAAGACAATTGAGGGAAGTATTGTCTTGAATGGTAAAAAAAGGAAAGAATGAAAAAAAAGAGAGGTGAAAAGAGTAAGAAACCAATACACGAAAATCCCGTAACTTACTTTCCTCTAGCTCCTAGACTTCAAAGAATGTTTGCTACCAAAAACATTGCCGAGCAAATGAGATGGCACAAGAAAAATCCTCGTACTCCGGGAAAGATGTGTCATCCGAGTGATGGAGAGGAATGGAAGCGGTTTGATATGCTTTACCCCGACTTTGCTGAGGAACCCCGTAATGTGTGACTTGGCCTTTGTACGGATGGTTTTGCTCCATTTGGCCAGTTTGGTAGAAAGTACTCTTCTTGGCCCGTAATGGTCACTCCATACAACTTACCACCTTGGTTATGTATGAAAAAACAATTCATCTTCTTGTCACTAATTACTCCTGGTCCTGATAATCCAAAAATCGCCTTAGATGTTTATTTGCAACCTTTGGTGGAAGAATTGAAACAATTGTGGGAAGTAGGTGTGCAAACATATGATGTGTCTTTAAAGCAAAATTTTCAACTAAGAGCTTCATTGTTGTGGACCATTAATGATTTTCCGGCCTACGGTATGCTATCTGGATGGTCTACCGCGGGAAAAAAAGGCATGTCCTTGTTGCATGTACCAAAGCAAAGCATTTTCGCTGCCTTGTTCCCATAAAGTGAGTTGGTTTGATTGTCATAGACAATTCTTACCGGAGGGGCATGCCTTTAGGAGCAACAAAAAAGCTTTCAGAAAAGGTAAAGTGAAGCGCAATCATGCTGTAGATCGACTTCCGGGGATAAGGTGTGGGATATGGTTTGTGATTTGTCACGTACTATTGATTGTACTAAAGCAGAGACGGAGGTGCTGAAAAGGAAGAAAATTGGTTGGTTTAAAAGAAGTATTTTTTGGGATCTTCCTTATTGGAAGACGATGTTAATTAGGCACAATTTGGATGTAATGCATATAGAAAAGAACTTCTTTGAGCAACTGATTCACACGATTATGGATGTAAAGGGAAAGACTTGTGATACTGTTAAATCACGAGAAGATTCGAAGACAATTTGTAATCGTCCCAATCTTCACATTCGTAGCGATAAGTCTAAGCCGAAATCTATTTTTACACTTGACAAAGCTCAAAGGAAGGTATTATGTGAGTGGTTAAGAAAGTTAAAATTTCTTGACGGATATGCATCCGATTTTAGTCGATGTGTTGATATGAAGGAGCTAAAGTTGCAAGGCTTGAAAAGTCATGATTGTCATATCTTCATGGAACGATTATTACCTGTATCTTTGAGACATCTCCTCCCCACTCCCGTGTGGAATGCAATTGTTGAGATAAGTCAATTTTTTCGAGATTTATGTTCGTCTTCAATATGTGTTGATGACATGATTCGTCTTGAGGAGCAAATACCACAGATATTGTGTAAGTTCGAGATGATATTTCCTCCATCATTTTTTAATTACATGGAGCATGTACAGATACATTTGCCTTACGAAGCCAAAGTTGGAGGCCCCGTCCAATATAGGTGGATGTATCCATTTGAAAGGTAAGATCGCTAAGTAGTAATTAAATTATAATTATTATCGTACTATATATAATTGATTTAATATTTATATACTAGTCTTAACAACTATTAATCCCATCAATTATTGAATAGGTTTCTTAATCACGTGAAGAAGAAAATTGGTAACAAAGCTCGGGTTGAAGGTTCTATATGCAATGCGTATTTAACGGAAGAGATTGCAAATGTTTGCTCTCTTTACTTTGAAAAACATATAGAAACCAAAGCAAAAAACTTGAGTGTTGATAAAGCGGATGAACTTGAGACAAGTTTACCCGAGTTTTTCCAAATGCATGATGATGAGGGTTGTGCATCAATTGGGGGAACAAGATATTTGGATGACAAAGAATATGATCGTGCTCACCTTTACGTTCTTTCTAATTGTGAGATTCTGGAATCATATGAAACGGAGTTTGTGAATGATTTCATTAAAGCACATCCTAATGTGAATAGAGCTGATGTTTGGAGTAACCATGAGGATCAATTTGCAGCATGGTTTCGGAACCATGTAATTGAGTTAAATATCCAAGATGATTTGATAAGGACTTTGGCCTTTGGTCCTTCGCGAATGGTTAAAACGTGGAATCGTTACTCGGTCAACGGATTTAATTTCCATACATTCAACTACGGTAAGGATAAGGCTAGGTGCAATTATGGTGTTACTATTTCTTCTCTTGATGACAACGAATACTATGGTATAGTTGAGGATATCTTTGAGTTGAGCTATAATAGGCGTGAACGTTCTTATAATACTGTCTTATTTAAGTGTGAATGGAAGGATAACTCTGTGGCCGGTATGAAAGTTCATGAACGTTATAAACTCGTCGAACTGAATCATACCCGGACATACTCAAAGTATGATCCATTTATACTCGCACATCAAGCCAATCAAGTATATTTCGCTTCTTATCCAAGCACGAAGAATGATCGAAATCAAAAGCAGTGGTGTGCAATCTTTAAGACAAAAGCACGCTCACAAGTAGATACAACTTTTTTTCAAGAAAAAATAGTATCTAGCGGGTTTATGTTGTCTCCACCTGATGAGGACATTTATGAGAATGGAAATGAAGAGGGTGAGGATTTAGAAAACGAGGATGGTGATGGTCAAGTTGACGGTGATGGTGGTGGTGATAGTGATAATGATAATGAATCAAATGGTGATAATGATGATGACGAATTTGATGATGATAATGATTAATTGGGTAAAGATATATTTATATATATTTTAATTAAGTTTTTTATGTTATTTGATGTTTTTTTTTTATGTTATTAACAGTTTATGTTTATTTTTTATTTTTTTATGTTATTAACCGTTTCTAACAATTTGAATATTTGTGTAATTGTAGATGGCAGGAGGTCGAGGTAGACAACGTGGCGGCGGTTCAAATAGACGCCATAGTACTTCTTCAGTCGACGAGGAGGAGATGGAGGTTATTGATCAGCAGAGTCCGGTGGTCGAGGAATCGACCAATGACGATGAGTCCTCAGATCAGACATCGGAGATCCAGTTCACCCCGGAAGGGAAGATGATACTTGATCCCGCGGGTTTTTGGTAAGACAACGACCAATGTCTTTAATTTATTATTTTATAATTATATTACATTATTTAACATAAATGCATACTATTCCATAATTTATTTTTCAGGGTATATTACTTTTGTTTATATTTTGTTATATTATTATAATTTTCAATTAATAATTTATTTTACTAATACTTACCTTTTAAATTGTAGAAAACATTTGACTGGCCGGCGGGATTAGAGTATATTGTACGTCAAAGGTACAATGAGACATGCACTAGACGGTTAAGGGACAACATGTATAAGGTTGTCAAGAGGAAGGAGGAGCCGGAGCATATAAGAGGTATTTAATTTTTTTTGCAATTTGTATAGTGTTATAATTTAACACATTTTATCATATTTTATAATACTTATTTAACTTGTAGGTGGTGCATATGAAGATATGCTTAAATATCGTGAAACTCCGGAGTTTCAAGCTAGGTCGGCCCAAGCATCCAAAAATAAAAGAGCAGGAAAGAAAGATGGAGCGGCTGAGCCGTCACATCACGCAGGATCTCGATCTTTCTTGGACATAGTTTTGGGTGTAAGTTATAATTTCCACTTTTTCGTCAATTTGAAAATTATAACTTAAATTCTTTTTATTATTAAAATCTTCTTATACAAGTCTTTAATTTCTTCTTTTAGAAAGGTAAGAAGAAAAAAGCTAACACGCGCACGGCTCTGGAGCTCTTCCTTGACACCCATTCCCGTCTGCAAGACAATAGAAGATATTGGATAAAGCCAAAAGATAAGGAACTATATGTAAGTTTCAAACCATTTGATCTGGATTTTTACAATAAGTTCATTATTTTGAATGTTTAACAAATTTTGTAGCTATTTTTAATCATAATGTTTATATATTGTAGGAATCATTTTTGGCCGAGAAAGTTAGGCAACCCGACAAGTCCGATAATGAGATTTGGTTCGACTTGGTTAAGGGTTTCAAGAAGGGGAATGTGTACGGGATTGGGTCGGCTAAGGACGTATTTTACGAAACTCCAAGGGGAAGAATGCCTTCAAGCTCAAAACAAACCTACGAGCCGGGAGTCGTAGGAAAACTCCAAGCCCAACTGGACGAGGAAAGAAGAAAAAACGCCGAAAGGGATGAGGAAATCCGGATAATGAGAGACAAAGTTAAGGCTTGGGGACCCATGTTTGATAACTGCAACCAAGGTCCGCCTCCCTTTCGGCGAGATTATGATGAAGGCAATGGAGGTGGTGGTATGCAAGCCGATGCCAATATGACCCTTGACTTTTGATATTAGTTTAGAAACTATTTAATTGTGGTTGTTTAAACTTGGTTTTGTTAACCTTTAGAAGATTTGTAAACTTGAGACAATTTTCTTTATATATATGAGGATGTTCGTTTCTCATCGTGTTGTTGTAAATGTGTGAAATTGTGGTTGTTTTCTATTGTACTTGCAGGTATGGTATGGTAATGAAATGGCAGGATAAAAATAGAATTTTTCGTGCAATAAAACAAGTGTTTTGGCGACTGAAATGTTCATTTGGCGACTATTTTCAGTCGCCAAACCCCCTGTATTTTTACAAATTAAAATGACTTTAGCGACTGATTGGCGATTGAAATCAGTCGCCAAATTGGGGACTGATATCAGTCGCCAATTTGGCGACTACTTCACCTTTCAGTCGCCAATTTGGGCGACTGATTTCAGTCGCCATATTGCCAATTTGGCGACGCATTTTTCAGTCGCCAAATTTGGCGACCGAAATTAGTCGCCCGAATTTGTTTTGGAGACTAATGACTGCGACTGGGTCTTGGCGACTGATTTCAGTCGCCAAATACATTTTGGCGACTAAAATTAGTCGCCAATTAGTCGCCTGAGGATAGAGACAGGCAGATTCTCACATATGATATCTTCTCAACGGCTGGCGAGCCTCATAACGCACCTCATTCAAACGGCTGGCGAGACTCACGATGCAACCCCATTCAACGGCTGGCGAGCCTGACAGCGCACCTCAGTGACTCTTTCTTGTGGCCGGTGACCTTTTATACATAGTCTAACGGACTTTAAACGACCCTCCCAAATAGTCGACTGACTTTAAAATGTTCCCGACGACATGTCCTTGGTTTAGACCCCTTGAGCCGCCTCGCGTCGCCATAGTCGTTAGGTTGTAATCTTCGCTTGACCCGATGGCTATACTTTGACTTTTACCTTGTCCAAGCCTCAGTAGATACCTCGTTTCTACATCTTCCGCCAACTACACAGTGATGATTGGGCCGCATGTTTGGTACGCAGAACGATTTATGACAATTCGTAAGTTTATCGTCAAGTGATAGCTCTTACAGTTGTGTCTACCCCTTGGTCGTCATCTACGCACCGGTATGGTCGTTTTGACAGTCATTAGAGTTCATTTGGAGACCGGGTCAAAAACCGTTTCATTTTCTAGAAACCGTTTTAAAACTCCGAGTCGAAACGCCCTGGAACATTCTGGATATATTTTATTAATATTTTCAAATTCTATCTTTTTGATAAATATATCTCGTATCTTTTCAAAAGGTAAGTATAGATCGACCACAATTCCGTAATAGAAACATGGGAATCTTCCTTCCGCAGAAGGAAACCTTTGGGGAAATGACACAACAGGTGTTGCGCCTCTTTGAAGGACCGCAGTTCCTGCTGCGCCTCTTCGAAGGATCGCAGTTCCTGCTGCGCCCCTTCCCCAACCTGTTTTCTTGTTTTCAGATAAGTTTGAGTCATTCCAAAACTCTTCGTAATTTATGCTATAAAAAGAGAGCTATGTTCTCACTTTTAAGGCACGCGAGTGTTCCGCCCCTTCTCTTATCTCTTTGCATTCTAGACCTTGCTCTAAGCTTTTCGACATCTACGTGCTTGATCAATCGACCACGTAAGCTCAAATCCTTCTAGGTACCCGTCACGTTTGCATTGACCGACCAATTTGACCACTACACAATCAATCAATCAATCAATCAATTAATTTAGTCCTTTAACGAGGGCACTTTCTGCATACATTCGAGTCGAGCTATCGCTAAAATGTTAACTTAGTTAATCTCGTTTCGTCAATATGTAAGTCTGAGGATGTAAATCCCATATTTTTATTATTTTTTATTATTCGTTCAATTAATGTAAGATTCACGTCAAAAATAAATTCAAAGTCGATTTTAATCAAAACCTTTTTAGCGGTGATCATGACGTCGGGAAGAATCGCAGCACCATCTGCCCCTTCTAGAAGGATCGCAGCATCTGCTGCGCCTCTTCCAGTGGTTGCCCTGCTACTACTCTTCTTCTTCTTCCTCTTGTTTCTGTAAACTCGTTCTTATTTTATTTACTTTGTTTATAAACCATAATCATATTTAATCTTTTATAAAACGTTTTGTTCTTGACTTAGATTCCTAATAATTCAATATTAGTGGGTTTTCTTATTTGAATCAAATTTGGTTTTTAGAAGTTCGATTCGTTCATATCAATCTCTAGATTCATTGTTGATATAAATTGTAGTAATTAATATGTTAAATCACCTTTACTCGAGTCATAGGTCAATAATCCATCGTAAATATACCAAACAACATTAACTGCTCGCGATTCTGACTTCACAGTCAGAATTCAACTCAAGAACAGACGCAACAAGCCTTGCGCCTCTTCCAGAGGACGCAGCTGTTGATGCGCCTGTTCTGGGTTGACTTATGACCCTGAACTTCTGTTTTCGCCTTGACGTAGCTTTAATTACGTAATTAATTAACTATTAGTCGTATTATCGCTCCTAATCTGTCTTTTAGTTTTTCAAACTTTTTCCTTTTCTTCAAACCTCCGTTTTGAGTATATTTCTAACGTAGATCCCGTAAACCGTTGTAATCTTATTTAGTCATTGTAATTGTATGATTTATTTACCTTTCATATGTAATTCATTCTAAATTTCCAATTTCGACATAATGGAGTGATAATTACATGTTCACCGACATAGTCTAATTCACATGCTAGGATTAAAAGTTGGATGTTGCATTTCATGCATACAATCGATAACATATCAAATACGAACGATTTCCCTAATCATTAGTAGAGGCCGCTATCGAGGCGGGCGGGATTAGGTGTTCGATTAAAGAGTTCCTAATACGTACCCTCACCCCTTACTCCAGATCTTTGTGAACATCCGTGTTCATTAGTATCCACGAGAGTCATTCTAGACATAGAATGCTAAGCGTAACGAGTTCTTAGTGTTCATGTTATTACTTTGTGTCGTGACATGGCATAAAGTATTCGAACAGTTCCAATTTTCCATAAAAATTGGTGGCGACTCCACAAATACGTATTACTACGCTTGTCCATCCAAGTGCGCCCCTTTGTGGTTCCCCGTGTACCACAGTTCGGCAAGGATCACCAATTCATGTATCACACAAGCCACCCACTACAAGCATATTTCTTTGACTCATAATCATCACTACCATATTTCACTTTGAGAGCGTCCCAAATATCTTTAGCTTGAGTTAATTTAGAGTAAATCATATAAAGAGAGGGATTCATATAGTGAAAAAGCATTCCTCTACAGGTTTTGTTATCGCTTGTAAAATTTCTCAAAAGATTTGGAGGAGCATAAGTATTTGTAAGAGTGTAGTCTACCCCAATCTGACCCACAAAAGAAATTCATTTTATCCGCCCACATTTTATAATTTTCTCCGTTAAAAGGCTCAAGTTTAGACATATCTGAATAATGGGGTTTGACACAATGGAGGTAGAGATAGGGATAGCATCGAAACTTTCACTACCGGAAGCCATACTAAAATAAAAGAAAATATTAAACGACTTTAGATTGTTATGGCGGCAGTGTATAAAACATTAAGCATAAGAGTAATGTCTTATCTGATTGTTGTGGCGTGACTTTAGAATCATTGTCCTAAAGTCGTTTATGCCTCGTCTACTACACACGGACTCAATGGCATTCGACCCCCAGGATTATACAACCGCCGCCAACTCCGTGTAGGGAAGAGAGCAAATGAGAACCACCATAAACGTTGTCATGACTCATTTTATTTAAGTGACGGAAAACATTTTGTAATAACCAGAAATATAAGAGAGTATTTTTGTAGAAGAGGAGAAGAAGTTAGTTGTGATGTTGTGTTCTGAAATGGTGAAATGAAGCTGGTATTTATAGCCAACTGAAGCAAAGTAGTGAGCACAAATGCAGGTCATGCATTGGCTCCGTTAGGAATATGGCATGCAACACTCAACAGGCTGCAAAAGCAAGATATGGATACTGCAGAAGCAAGAACACTGCAGCACTCAAGGAATATGTCAGCCTACTGCACATCTATGACAAGACAATACAGAGGTAGGACTGATTTTATATCAGTTAGAAGCAAAACAAAAGATAGGTATTGGGTCTAAAAGGTGGGCAAACCCGCACCGCGGGTGCTCGCCCAAAGCCCAAAGCCCGAGCCCGAGCCCAGTCGTGCCGAGGCGTGCGTGCGCTCGTGTGTTGTTGGTTAGATACTTATTAGACACTCACCTAGTAGTCACCTAGTAGTGTAGTATAAGGAGTCATATATAAACCCATAAAACTTGTATTTCATGGTCAATATGGGACACGAATAACCAACTGGTTAAAGTCAACATGGCAAGTATTGTATGGTTGAATTTTGTATGGTGGTTGTAATTACTCTACTTGTCTTTTTACTTAAAAACAACACTCTTACTCTTACTCTTCTGTAATCAATGATTAGTTAGTTATTACTTATTAGTTAGTTAATCAAGGCATAAATAGATGCACAAGAGTAACGGGTTTTAGTGTTGTACGTCACATGGCAGCATGCAGTCATTCCAAAATTACAGGCCGTTGTATAATGTTTGCATGATGAATTGGGTAATTGTGGAATCTTCATTAGTGTCATTACTCAAATTGTATTATTGGTTTATTCACTTATTCCACCACCTCGAATCTCTAGCCTGCCCATGTGACTATGTCCTCACAACGATGCGCTCCTCACCTCACATATTAGCACTTCACCCTTACATCTCCTTCTTTTGGTTTTTGCCTTTTTCATGCGGGGTGGGTATAATTATATCACAAATAAACCCTCTAATTTTGTCTATGAGGTAGGGCTAAATGTGACCAATTGTATTAATGTGACAAACAATTAATTATAGCTAAGGAAATATTACTGGTTAAGTTTATCGTTAAACTGACCATATTTGGCCCGTCTTCAGCTGAAGACAAAATTGATCCGTTTTCAATGAGACCAACTTTAATGATATATGCATCAATACTTATTTTAGACGTACCACTCCCTGAGCGTCTTATGGCTTTAGGCGGGTTAAATAAGAGGACTTTTTGATAAACTGTTACCATTTTACGACTAATGTTGTAGCTAGTGTTACGTCAAGAAATTGTTCTTCTGGTAACTTATTATCCAAAATGGTCACATCGCATTTACGTATAAATGGATCACATTTCCATCAAAACCATAAAACGAAAATGTCTGTCTTAATGGATACCATTATTACTATCATCTTTAATGCTATTATTACTATTATTATCTTTAATACTATTATTACTATGTTAAAGACCATTATTATACTTATATTTATATTTTTAATTATTATTATTACTATTTTTATTGTTATTATCTTATCATTATTTTATTATGATTATATTATATTTATATTTATATTTATATTTATATTTTATATTTTTAATATTAAAATTATCAGTAATAATATTAATAATATTATACTCCGTAGTATTATATTTTATTGTATTATTATATTATATTACTAGATTTCATTCCCGTGCGATGCACGGGTCTATATTAATGTGATTATAATAACTATCTTATAGAAATAAATTGTTGAAATTTGACCTTTTAACTTATTACGCAGTAACTTATAAATACGTATGAAGTTTGACCTTTAAGTTATTAACTTTTAGCAATATAATATTGACATAAATTAAATTTTATTCGATTAATTATTTTATATGATTAAGTATTTTATATCCTACTAAAATAATCAAATTTTATCACAAGGTCCTAAATTTGATATTAATTCGACTTTTTATGCAAATAGTATTCTTTTATTTAATAAATTAAATAGATCGCTTTCACACTCGCTTACCTTTTCACTCAATTTGATTTTCGACTCAAATAAGTGGAATGCAGACCCTTCAAAAACTGTTAATATCTCTTTACCTTAAATTACTCACTATGTCTTACTCAATTGTCTACCTTTTTATTCTTTGTGTTTTTTTAAAGGTACACATTTGAGTAAGACGCTGAGAGTAAATTAGTATTACAATATTTACTATGAGATCGGCTCTCAATTTCTAATGCTCAATTGTACATCGTAATGATTCATTCGTACATTGTGCATTTGCCTATATTAAAAACGAAACCAATTTTAGTTGGTCATTGACTAATTAAGGTGCATTTTTTTCCGTATAAAACCAAATGACTAATACCAATAAATGAACACAAAGTCTCATTTATGATGGAGACTGTTTGTGGGGTCAAATACATATCAATCACCTGCTTGCTGCCTAGGAAATATCAAATGTTTTTGTCATTATTACCACTATTTGGTAGTATTCTACCCCTCTTATATATGCTTAAGACGGGAATTGCATGTCTTAAGCAAGACTTACTGATAAACGAAATATTATATGCTAAAAAAATGTGACTTTATGATATCATAGAGATATTGAATTTGTATATTAGGTTGTTGTATTAGAGTTAAATACTCTCATTTTAATTTGCAGTATTTTTAAAATGTTACCGTGACATTAAAAAATAAAATAAATAATTTTTTTATACCATATAATAGAAGGTGCTTATTATTGCTCTATATATATATCATGATTTACCTTTTCCGCAGGTAAAATTTACATACATTCGATCGGTTACAAAATATCCAATGAATTTGTTAATTTTGTTGTTCAATTTCTGATTTCTAATCTTATAATTATGAGAGTTATAAACAATACGATACATTATCATGATAGCATAATTGTATGAATTACATGTTTAACTAAATATTCTAAACCGTTCAAAATTTAAAATTTAACTAAAGAGTAAGTTTTTCAATTATTTGTATACATAGTATAAGACAACCACTTAAGTGCTAGACAATGCAATATCTCATCATGCGTACAAATTTGTACAATAAAATAATGCATAACATTAGTACATGAACATAATATTTCATGAAAACTATTAAAGATTAAACTTGATGTTGAGTTATGGATCCGGTACTCAAGAGAGGGAGGGAGTGAATTGAGTACTCTTTTTTACAAATTTCGTTGCTTAAGAAACTTAAAATCAAATTATCAGTACTGATTGTAAAATGAACAGTCTGTCGTACTGTTCAATTGACTTGTCTGTAGAGTACGTAATAATTTATTCAAATAAAACAAAAGCAATGACGAATGTAATAAAGAAATCGTTTGTAGTCTTATGAAAGCAATCGTGATGGATAAACACAATAGACTATAGGTTGAGTCTTTGTGCTTGCGGAAGCGTGCACGATTATAAAAAGCAATAAACGAAATAAGGCAAATTAAAGAGAAACAAAACACAAGCGATTTTTAAGTGGTTCGACCTACACTCTTTAGGTCTACGTCCACTATCTCTCTTATTAATGTTTCTTTAATAATCAACCCCGACTACAAAGAAACCCCCACAACCTACTCCGGTTGTGCGACTCGAGTACAAAACCCTTGTACCCCAACACCCCACAATTAACTCTAGTTGTGTATACTCGAGTGCTAAACTCTTAGCACCCCAAAGCTCTCTCTTTAGATATGAAATATTACAATCAAATGTGTCTCTTTTACAATGTCTTCATATAAGACTAATAGAGACGAAATTGAATTCCTTATAGCAAGAGAATCGAGCAATACAGACAGAGGTTCAAATTAAACAGTCTGACGAACTGTTCGAAACATAGACATACACCTTTTCAGAAAATATTTGCAAAATGAATTTAAAAGCTTAAAACACAAAAACCTAATTTTGCAAAAACGTTAAAGCACATGAAAAGGGTAATTATTTCTGAATTAATAATGTTGTATTTATAGGAGAAGTGTTGATAACTAAATCTCCTAAAATAAAGCAAGAAGATAATATATTGAGAAGATAACCCTAAAATATTTTAAGATAATAAAAAGATCTTTTGCCTTATTCTCCAAGCAACAATAATTACCAAAATCAAATCAATTTTGTTTGTCAATTATATTCATAAAATAGGGAAGTTATTTTGCTGAAAGATTTCAAAATAACATTGTTTAGAAATATCTTTTCGAAATCATAATCAAAATTTGTTCAAAGAATTATTTCAGGCGCGTCCATAAACCAGATCAGAATTAAACAGTTCAGCGGACTGTTCAATTCTTGCTCAGTAATATATTTGCTCGTTCCTTTACTTTTACAACACACGTGACACTAAACAACGACACACTTTTCTTCAAACTTCATGTCTTCATTAAATATCCTTTGAACCTATGCATACTTGAGAACACACACATTAGTAGCACAAGGAAAACATTATACGAAATACTTGTCATCATCAAAAGAACATATCTCAACACTTGACAATTTTAATATTGTAATTATAAGGACAAAATATGATACTTGGTAAAAAAAAAATAAGGTTGATAGATCAGCCAATTTTGCCGATTAAGGCCCTGTTCTTTTTCGGCAGAAATGAGTTGAACTGTGTTAAATGGAGGTGGGCTTAATTGAACTAAATTGAATGGAACCGAGTTGAAATGAGTGGAGTTGAAGTAAGACTTAATTTTGTGAAGAGATGAAATGAATAGAACTGGCTAAAACTAAACTAAACTGTGTTGAATAGAGCCGAGCTGAAATTAAGCTGGAAAGAACAGGGCCTAAATGGTGCGAAATCAAAGTTTTTCAAGAATAGGTTGTACCTCTGCAAAAACAACAAACTGAAGGGATTAACTTTTACTTTAACAATCATAACGAATTTGGAAGCAAAAACCAAGCTAAGAGAAAGAAAAAACATTATACATTTGTTTTAAATAATCATAGTTTAATAACTAAAGGAAGAAAAATACTAATATAATATATACATAATGCTAGCAATGGTGCAAAACCATGAATGATATAGCATTCATTATATTTATATACACACTTAATTATTAATAGTATCTAATATTAAATAATATATTTCCTAATATCTAATAGTATTTAATTTAATATTAAATAATGTATTTCCTAATATCTTATGCTATCTAAGATTTTCTAAAAATGTTAAGATATATACGACATTAAGAAATATATTATTTATATCTAATATGCTCTACATATTATATTTCCTTTTTAATTAGGTAAACTATTTTAGAATTTAGATTATTATTTATTTTGTTGTGTTTTTAATAATAGTATCTAATATTATATAATATATTCCCTAATATCTAATAGTATTTAATATTAAATAATATTTTTTTCTAATATTTTTTTATCTACAAACAAATACAACTAATTACATAAATTTTTATATTGTTTCTTAAATTAAAGAGGTTTGTAGGAATTGGATTCTCTAATATTTCTCGAAACTCAACTTTTAATGTGGGGGCTCGAAAGTTATTTACTAAAATTGGACTCTCTTTAATGGCTCGAAAGGTTCCAGGTTTAATTATAGAGAATGAATGATGATTTAACGACGATGTAATAAAAATAAACTGAATATCTATTCTTAACAAACATAAAAGAAGTAAATTGTAGTTAGACCTATACTCTAGGAGGCTAGGAGTCAAGTATCTCGGTGGCTGTCATCCTGAATCTTATTATTAGAGGGTACTTTTTCTGAAGAAAAAAAAAATTGAGTTAGTAAACTAAGTTATTGTGAAGCTAACATAATTCACATCGAAAGGGATCATATAAGATCACAATGAAATTATACCTTTGCCTTCTAGAATACATGAACTTGTAGATGTTTTTCATGATTTTACTAAAATCGAATCAAACAAAAGATGTACATAAACATAAGATTTGAGTACCAACCTTGCTTATTAGTTACCATATTAATTTGATTGTCATTATATGGAACAACGTAATCCTGTATAAGCAGTAACGAACTTCATTAACAACGTCAAAAAGTAGAAATATGTACGATATAACATAAAAATAGTACACTCATGTCAAAAGAAATTAATAATGATTAATGAAAAGATAATGCACAATGATATACGTACATACACTACACAATTACAATTATATAGAAGAATCCACTCAAACTAAACATGAATTAAAAGTAGAAGGGAGAACATGAAAAAAAACTTACGTCGAGTATAATGGCCACTATGGTGTATATATATTTGCCGAAGTTTGATTTTGGTATAAGAGTTTTAGTGGAACTCATCAAATGTTTTTGAAATAGAGATATATCATAGCTATATAAAAACATATTTCTTATTTATAATTCTTTTCATTAACTTACTTATTTAATTTATTTGTATTTATTTATTTTAGTAGTTTACAAATTTTGGAGGCTCTAATATTGCTCAAAAAATTCATCTTTTAAGTATATAGATAGATAGATAGATATATTTCCTAATATCTAACAGTATTTAATATTAAATATTTTATTTATTTCCTAATATCTTATACTATCTAATATTCTCTACATATTATATTTCCCTTTTAATTAGGTAAATTATTATAGAATTTAAATTATTATTTATTTACTAAAGTGTTTTTAAAAAGTTGTAGCCAATCACGTGCCTCGAAAAAAGCTTGTTTTATATATATATATATATATATATATATATATATGATATATATATATATATAATCTATATAATATAGTATATATATATATATATATATATATATATATATATATAATTGGGATCCGGTGAGAACCACTAAGATAATGAGAACCGTGAGAACTCCGCCTTACAAAATTTATTATAAAAAAATAAGGACATTTTTGGGTTCGGCGTATAATTTTATGGCAAGATAACATACATCTTGGTCGAAAAAATATAAGTTACTGACGGAAATTGAGGTGAAATACGATTTATTAATTTTCATGCACCTAGTAGTCAGTTTCATGCATCTAATAATTTTCATGCACCTGGTGCTTATTTTAATGCATCTAGAGCTCGTAAATTTCATGCACCTAGTAACTGTTTTCATGCATGCAACAAATTTCGTGCACCTAGTGCTCGTTTTCACGCATTTAGAGTAATTTTAGTGTACAAAGTGAATTTAGGTACATTAAGTACATATTTTTTTAATATAATCAATAAATTTGGTCGGTTACTGCAAATATTTTGATTGAATAAACTAAACTAATGGTAAATGATCCAACAAAACTTTCGAAACAAGATTTGGTGGAGATTTAGTGAAAGTTCTCACGGTTCTCATTATGTTAGTGGTTCTCACCGGATCCTGACCCTATATATATATATATATATATATATATATATATATATATTGACTATATTACTATTTAATTATCATATTATTATATTTTTAGAATATTAAATTATCATATTGATATATTAGTATATTATTTTACTTATTTATTATTATTATTTCAAATAGTATATTTATAAATAATTATATACGACTTTCTCATATACACTCATTCTTCTCATTTCTTTTTTGCACTAGAATTAAGGAAATTAATGTGATACAAAACACATTACGCCACATACAAATGAATTAGAACCACACAAAATACACAATCTCGCATCCAAAAAGGGAAAGAGAGAAGATGGCCTTAATGAATATATTTATTATAATTATGATTATTATATCATATTTTTTTTTATATTATATTATTATATTTAATTTTATTTCTATTATTATTATTTTTTTACATAATAATATTATTATTATCATTATCATTATTTTTATCATAATTATTATTATATTTACTTTAATTATTATTATTATTATCATCATCATCATCATTATTATTATTATTGTATTAAGTTTTTTTTGTTTTTTATAAGCTCAGTTCAGTTCAGTTTATGTTCATTCGGTTCGATTCAGCTCAGCCAAGTTCAATCTAAGTTCAGTCTAAAAGAACATGACCTTACTTATATGTATGGCGGTCAAGTTGTCTTTCAAATTTTATTCACGAATCATTTGATAAATAGCAAGATTATACGAAAACGTAATTGCTCTTTCATGGACAACTTTTACTTTTTCATTGACTCTTTTCCATAAAATTTCCAAATACTACCCTTCTTATTTTACAAAATTTTACTCTCTTCTCTCCCCTCATCCCTAATCAAATAACTCCAAAGTATTTCAATTACAGATCTTACTTCTCACATTTAACAAAAATTAGTTCTTGTTATCATTTACTTCTACATTATTCTTTGAAAATTTGAGTGATTTAAATTGTTTTATCATTATTTATTGGGATTTTGAATGAGTAATCAAAATTCAGTACGCTAAGGGTGGTGAGTGCGACGGCGGTAGGTGGTAGCCCGACGATCGACGTGAATCGATGGGATGGGAGTGGCAGCCGGCAGGAAGGCGACGGTAATACTGTTTGACGGTGGTTTCTGGGGTGCCGGGTGGTTATACGATCAATTGATTAATTCTTTTCAATCACTGTCGTTCAATGCTAGTCATTGTTGGATTATTCTGTCATCTTTTGCGCATAGAAACTTTATGAGGCTTAATATTTATCTTTATCAAATGGTTATATGTGACAAAGATCTAATATAAATTTTTCAATGTTCATTGTTAGTTTAGATGCATAATTTTAGTACACTGAATGTTCAACGGAAATTAGAGTGTCATGGTTATGGGTGGTTGCGTGGCGCCGGATGTTGAGGCGATCAGTGATGAGGGTGGCCGATGGGGTGGCTATGGTGACTGAGTTTGATGAGTGGTTATTGGGAGCGAGCGGGCAGTGGTGGAGGATGGGTGGCGTACTCACGTTGGTGGTTGTGTGTCACTCTAGTTGGTGGTTTATTTTTCTAAGTTGAATTGGAGGAATAATAGAATGGATGAGAGATGTAAATATGACAGGGGTAAAAATGTTATTTGTGTCCATGAAAGAGTAATTTGTGTCAATGAAAGAGCATAACCCTAAGAAAATGACGTTGGCTTACTTGCTCTACAGTTTCGGAAAGAAAGTATACAAGAGACCCTATTTTTGAAAACTCGCTAATCAAAGGTCATTGACGTCCTTTCTTCATCGAGTAGACTCTTCGACAGAGAAAAATATACTCCTTATGGGAGGAATAAAGCTGCTGATTATAAACTCTCTTGGCTTGCACGGCAATCGGAAATGGTAACCCATCTGTCAATGATGGCATTGACCGAGAGGAAGTTTTGCTCTACGCAAGGTAGAATTGGACATAACGAATTAACTAACATAAATAATTTTTCAGTGTAATTACATGGCATCAAGAGAGTTGTTTCTAGTTCTAGGAGACCCATAGACGATGAGATTTCTTTAACATGCTAATTTGCATGTAGCGGAAAACAAATTCGCATCCACTTAAGAAATAAGGATCTGGAAATATTATACGGATAATATTCTAATAAATAAATCAACTTTGCGACTCTTGGTCCATAGTTCCAAAATTTGTCAAAGATGGAATTCCAGAAGATATTACACGGCAAAATTTCTAAATCTAATGTAGGGGGTTGCTTAACAGTGTACTAGTACTTGGATATACCATCCAAAAATATTCATCCATTCACAAGGAAACATTATTTCACCAGTGCAATAATTCGTCATGGAAACAGAGACCCGATTAGGTACCTTTGACAAATCCAAGCTACCGCTCCCAACTTCATTACGAGTTTTAACACCTTTACGAAACATCTGTTACTGAACCTGAAACGTGTCAGAAAAATAAATAAAATAAACCTCTAGTTTCCGCTGGTAGACCATTGCAGCAAGACAAATAAGGGAATAAGGGATTAAAGTACAAGTGATGATGGCAGCAGTCAAGGTCAACTCTAGAGCTAGATGTTAGGATTATATACAAAAGTCCAACGTGCACTTCAAACTGTAAGATTCAGAAACTCCAACCAGCACAGGTTATTTGCATCCACAAAGTCAATGCATGAATTTTTATCAGCCGCTAATCACCGTGTGGAAGGGAGGTAAGGGCCAGTTGCCACATAGAGTACAGGAGAACTGAACTCCGGGAAGGTGGGGAGCTCTTATTCTCCCACCGGATTTTTACAAGTGCCCGAAACATCTCTCAAGATATGCGAATGATAATTAAGAAAGCATAATCTCATGACAGGGTTCTGCTTGCTACAAATCTAATGAGATAAAATTCAACAATGTTTTACTGAGTACTTCTCTTATCTCTTATTAGATTAAAAGTCCAATCGTCGACCAAAACGAAAGACCGACCTACACAAAAACGAATGGAGAAACCAACAAAATTTCCACCAACCTAAAGAAATTTTCTTTTCGGGTGTCGCATTGAAAAATTGCTCGTCGTCATTATATATGAAATATAGGCTAAATTTTTTCAAACATTGAAATTGGACATAATTCACAAACAATAATAATTTTATGGCATTTGGGGACCATCGGTCCACCAATGACAACTTGTGATACATAAAAGAGCAACTCATTTTCAGGGAGAAAACCTGTACAGGACGTTGATGAGAGCATAGCAAAGTTCAGGTGCCGAAAAGAACTTTCCGAGGATCAAGCTGGCCACTGCAATAGCTAGATGGAACAGCAGATAATTCCTGACGGCCCCGCCACTCTTCACCAGGCTTGAGCGTAATAGGCTTTTCAATTGCAGCAGCCTCGACACACAACATATGCCTGTATTCTTCATCTCCAAAATCTGCCATGGCCTTAGCCTTCTTGTCCCAAGGATTCCATACAACTGCACACAGAATTATCATTTCCAAAATGAAAAAGAGATTCCATCAAAATAGGAAGCAACCCCCTAAAAGTAAGTAACAAAGAACTTCGGTGGAGCCTGTTGGTATAATACATAAACTACCAAAACCTTTAATTATTTGACCAAGCTGGACAGAAAGCAAAAAATCATAGAAAGAAAATCAATTACTAAGAAAACAACGAGGGGTCGCATTGCACACTCCAAGAAAAAGTTTATATACACCAGGCTTTCCACGGCCAGTCATGTAGAAAGTATAATAATCTATCTTACATGAATAAACATACCAGCATCAGGTAGCCCATCTTTGCGAATCACAAAAGTCCTTTTCCTTTCATGATCGAGGATTGCGATCTTGGTTGGTGTGCTAAGATAAATCTTGTCAATCTGTCTTACACAAAAAAAGGTAGGGCATCTGTTACACAGTACATGATGCAAGGGAAAAGAAAAGAGGAAATAAATACTAAAAAAACTAACTTCTCCTTCAAATGTGATAGCGTCTCCTTGTTCAGTAAAGCGCTCCCTCTTCTGCATGTTGTCAAGGTAGTCCAAAGTTTCCAATCCTTCTACTCGAACTTCACTGTATAAAAGCAATAAACTCGTAAGAAAATAGTTTAACCACAAAATGATGATTTTGGCCCAGTTTACGCAAAATAATTTTCACCATAAATTAGAATCCATTGTGATAATCGTTACTATTCATTTGTTTAAACAATCATGTTAGTGGAGCATCGAGAGGGGAAACAAAAGGTGGTAAAGAACTAAAGACTAAGGAAAGA
Source organism: Heliosperma pusillum (assembly GCA_022085475.1). Taxonomy (NCBI): domain Eukaryota; kingdom Viridiplantae; phylum Streptophyta; class Magnoliopsida; order Caryophyllales; family Caryophyllaceae; genus Heliosperma; species Heliosperma pusillum. Next base: position 22,653 of record JAIUZE010008888.1, on the reverse strand, counting down.
GTTCCAGAATTCATGAAGGAAAAGGGTTTGGAATAAAGACAAAGTAGTGTTCCTTTTAAGATCTCTCCAACTGGGGAAGGACGCTTAAGGTTGTATTGTGGTAAAGATCAACGAAGAAAGTAAAACGCAACCATATGAACCTCATATTGTGCTCACAATGCACAATAATGGATCTATTAAGTATATTATAGATGTGATTAATGACGATGCTACCCAAAGAAGCTTCTCCCAAAGCAACCTCGTAGACATCACAAAGTTCATGAGGTGATCCAATTTCATACTAAAAGACAAAATTTGAGTTTCCCACACCTAAAACATGAATATTAGATATCATCCATCTCCATTGCAGACTGGTGATGACTGATGACTTAGAAGAACCACTGTATAGACCCCTTCCCATGTGTGTGTTGGGCATTATACTACATCGGAAGAATTAGAGAGACGGGACTAGTTTATAAACTTGTGGATTACTCCTCCTATCACCAATTGATTTTAGGATGGAACCTCACTTGCTTGTGGGCCGGTCTCCTTCCACCTGCTTCTAAAAGTCTGCTAAGGAGGACTCAACAACCGTATCCACCTTAAAACAAGTTTTGTGTAACTAAGGGAGTCCTACAGTAGGAGTGTAAGACAACACGGGCTGATAAGATTGTGGGTTGAGTTCTCAAGTTGGACTCTTAAATGTTCACCATCCTAGCAATCTCCCCAAGTTTTTGCTTTTTAATATACCACTGATCCGCCAATTTAATTTAGAGCAAAAAACCATGATGACTTTTTTTCCTTCCAAAAAAAAGAGCAATGGATTGGTTGCTTTATCAGATGTGAAGTTGTCAGCCAGTGGAGGCCTTTCCAACCAACAAAAATAAAACTCAACTTTATAGCTTTGAGACCATAACTAGGTATTTGGACCGGATATGTTATCTGCAGGCTGCACCCTAGATTGCACTTCGACCACAATAGGTTCTAAAAAAAGATCTAAATCTGTTTCAACATCAATGGATCAAAAACTTTTAAGACTCCGACCTAACCCCGCCATATTGAGAATTTGAGTTTAGGATATCCAAATCAAGTTCAAGATCCATTGTCACTCCCTGCAAGGAAGTAACTTCATGATACACGGAATACCGCAAACTACAGAAACTTCAATAATAATAGTGCATGATGCTTATGCAGACTGTGGTCACTTTTCATGTTCAAGGCTTTTACATCATAAAGTAAAGACATTAAAATCAGAAAATTATATTACACAGGTGTATAACTAACGTACATAATATTAGGTCGACAACATTTATATACCGCATACTATAAGTATTAGGACAACAGCATTTATATGCCGCATACTATAAGAAAGTATTAGGTCGATGATATGGAAATACCGCATACATATTTAGCCAGTAGTCACTTTTCATGTTTATTAAGGCTTTTACATAAAAAATGAATTAGTGTTTAGTGCTATCATAATCGATGCTGCAGCATGCGTACAGGTAGTACGGTAATTTCAGAAAAGAAATAATAACACATAAAAAGGCATCGCCTAGGCAAGAAATTATGGATTTGTGATTGCATTATGTATACATTTCTTCTTTAAATAAAAGTGCATGCAGCTTATGCAGATTGTGGTAACTTATTTTAAAGTTTCAAATAGCTGTGTTATCCTACCATAATCGATATTACAGTGTGCCTACAGGTAGAACCGATTTAAACAAAAAAGTAACAGATAAAACTCCACATAAAAAAAGACATCGCCTAGGCAAGAACTTATGGATTTGTAACTGCAGCATGTATACATTTCTTTTTAAATGTAACAACTGAGTATTGCCCACAAATCGTCTTTCAGCACACATAGCCGCCCCATAATAGTCTACCTACCAGACTACTTGAGTACTTGTAGCCGTGTAGGCAGGCTGACATAACTAAAACCTTTAATGGAGTAGAGTAATAGTGCTAACTTGCTTCAGCTTTCATATCACTGTTCTACGACAAATGGAGCAAGTCCAGTCTTCAACACATACAACCTCAATCCATTAACTAACACACACACACACACACACACACAAAAAAAAGGCTGTTTTGGGGAGGAGGAAAAGTAGTGTTGGTGGAGGACAATAATACTATATACAACAGTTAAGACATAAATTAGAAACGCTAAACTAATAGCAGAGATTTTGTACCTGATATCTGAGACAGAAAGATAGGTGTGATATGCAAATGTAAAGGTGAATGGCTTAGTGTCTGTGTTTCTAACACGTGATGTCAGCATCAAATCGCCTCCAGGTCCCAGGGTTACTCTCAGGCGGAACTCAAAACTACAAATGATAACATTTGTCATCTCTTTAGTGAGTACAAAGGGTTATGTGATGTGTCTCTAGAAATTTAAACATAAAAGCTCAGAACAAAAATATACCTATGAGGCCACAGTTTCAGATCTTCTTCAGAGGGCTTGAGGATTAAATCAACATATGCCTTGTTATTTGATTGTGAAGGGGGTGGGTCACTATCTATACTCCAAACCCTGTTTCTGGCAAATCCATGAGCTTCCAGAGATCCATGGTTGCTGAACTGCACCATGTACGCATGTAGCACAAGTTAAACATTGAAGATGATCAAGACAAATGGCAAATGAGAAAAACAAATTAAAAGATTAAAAAAAAAATTATATAAAGAAAGTACAAACCTGGGGGAAACATATTGGTATGCCACCACGTATAGCTTTTGGGGGCTTGAATTGAGCCTGAATGGTAAGCCAAAGTTAAACAAAATTAGTCTCAAATTTCAAGTCATCCTAACACGATTTGCATTACGACAATAATGCCTAGATTTTCATGGGCGACTACCAATTGTATGTGCCGACAGCCAGACATAATAAGCCAAACTGAGACCTCCCACGAAAAAAAAAATTGCAGATACATGTCTGTGAGGCTCATATGAAATCATGAGCATATAAACAAAGACAAATGCCCAATAGAATTGAATAATATCAATTAAAAAACTACCAAAAACTATATATTATGAAAAAAGAACTCTGTTCGATTGAAGATGACCCGGCAGAACTGCTGAGTAAATAGGTCTATTTTCATGCTGTCAATCAATAACTTCCTTTTGTTCATCTTCAATTATTGTTTAAACACTTTCCAAATTAAAGTGTCCTCACAAGACAAAAACTTACATGAATGACATTTTTCATCTTTTGCATTGTTATACATTAAATTTATCCATGCGTGTGGTTTCCTCATTCCCTCAGTGTATATATTTTCTAAAATTGTTCTATGTTTTTGTCTCTATTGTTTCTTAACCATCATATATTTTTCTATCAGCAGATAGACCAGCCACATTGATCAGTTGATCGCGCCAAGTAAATCACATTCCCAAATTGGACAAAGAAACCCATAGCAACGATAATACCACGGTCGGGACATGGCCAATTAGTTCGGAGAGAAATTACTATTTAACAACAAGTTGATCACCAAAGAATATTGATAAGTTCACTAAGAGACAATGTCTTAGTGTGAAATTACTTATAGACGTTTACATCAAAAAGACAACTTCACCGAACATAGGCGACAGTCAGACAGAGAGTTTGGTGAAGTGGTGAACTTACACTGAGCATCTATCTCCTTCCCCTACCATATCTCGTAGTAAAGGGAAAAGAGAAGGCATTCTAATCAAAAGGCTTTTTCTACTCCATAGCGATGACCATCTTCAAAGGTAAAACTAATGACACAAAGTGGCTTGTAATATTAAAATTAGACACACCTTATTGCTTACGTATAGCAACTCCTCTCCATAGTCATTCTTCCAAGAAGTCACCTGTCCCCCGTAGAGGTAAAGCTTCAGAAGAAACGAAACGGAAATATCAGAGACAGCACAACTTAATCAAATTACAGTAAGAAAAAAGATTTTACAATGAACGTCTACAACTATCAAATAGAAAGAAATTAATGCTAGTGTCACAAGGAACATGCCTAACGAGGTTACAAGTTTTGATGCAAAATGAGGACTGCTTAGCACAAAGAGCATTATCAGAACTAAGATAAGAGTTTGTTTTTAACAAAGGCGTAACAAATCAATATAATAAATGAAGAAAACAAGGCTAATCAAGTCTCTCCTTTCTTTTTCTTTCATAATCATAAAAAATTGTATAATCCTAACGTCTTTTCATCCTAGGTTTCCGGGGCAAGTTAACTTCTTCAATCCTAATTCCCACATTAGAGTACACTGCTTCCCACCAACAGAATTTTATATGCATCTCCTTTCTCACATCTCTTATCTGAACCTACTCAATGTGTCAAGCAAACTTGGAACTTGAGACAGAAAGAGTGATTAGTACGCAAGTAATAAACCCTCACGGATAGCCAATCTCTTCTACTTGAGTTCAATTCCATGAAAGACATTTTGGAAATCAACACTAACCACCTAACCGCTACACACAAAATTGAAGTTTCATTATTCACACAGCACAAATTAACCTATGATCAGTTTCTCTCTATACCAGATTCCTCAACCTCATTGTTTCAACTTCTAAGGTCTAAGGCCTCTTAACAAATTCATTCTTCAACATGTTTGGGACGACTTTAAGCGTTGTCGTAAAATCAAACCTAAAGAAACTCTAGTATCCACTAACTAACAACAAACTACGCAGAATATATGCATTTTAGTAAAAGCACAAGTAAAGACAAATCTTACGAAACTCATTCATCGAGTAACAGCAAACTTTCAAAATATACGCATTTTAGTAAAAACAATAAAAAAACGCAAATCTTGCAAAACTCACTAATTCATCAAGTAACAGCAAATTACGCAGAATATAGGCATTCTAGTGAAAACAAGAAACCGCAAATCTTACGGAACTCACTTAATTCATAACGTTACAACAAATTACACAAAATATACGCATTCTAGTAAAATCAAGAAAACGCAAATCTTAAGGAACTCACTAAGTTCATCGCGTAACAGCAAATTAGGCAAAATGTACGCATTCTAGTAAAAACAAGAAAACCCAAATCTTAAGGAACTCACTAAGTTCATCGCGTAACAGCAAATTAGGCAAAATGTACGCATTCTAGTAAAAACAAGAAAACGCAAATCTTAAGGAACTCACTAAATTCATCGCCTAACAGCAAATTAGGCAAAATGTAAGCATTCTAGTAAAAACAAGAAAACGCAAATCTTAAGGAACTCACTAAATTCATCGCCTAACAGAAAATTAGGCAAAATGTACGCATTCTAGTAAAAACAAGAAACCGCAAATCTTAGAGAACTCGCTAAATTCATCGCGTAGCAGCAAATTACGCAAAATATACGCATTCTAGTAAAAACGAGAAAACGTAAATCTTACGAAATTCGCTAAATTCATCTCGTAACAGCAAATTACGCAAAATGTACGCATTCTAGTAAAAACAAGAAAACTCAAATCTTACGGAACTCACTAAATTCATCGCGTAACAGCAAATTACGCAAAATATACGCATTCATCCGTCAAGTAACAACAAATTACGCAAATTAGATCCGATAAACTCAAATTAACACCAGAATACAACGTAAACATCAACAAAAAACATTAGGAGAACCTTAATAGCCTAATAAATTGAACAAATAACACAAAATCAACCGAATTATGAGCATTAACAGCGAAAAAACAAGAGATCAAAACAAAAATGTGCGTAAAAAATCTGAAACATCAAAAGCGAGAACATCCGAAAAAGAGAGGGAGAGAGAGAGAGAGAGAGTGTGTGGTTATACCTCGGCAGAGCTGCCGCGAACTTCGCGAAGAATGACTTTATCGAGGCCATTAACGCTCTTGATGAACTCGATTGGAAGAAGAGCTTTCTGTTGTTCGCTTGATGCAGACGCCATAGCCTCTGCTCTCTCTCTCTCTCTCTAAACTCAACTAACAGTCTCTCTCTCTCCTTCCTCTATGTGTGATTTTCTCTCTCTAGATTGCTTCCTCACTCTATAATCAGTTGGTGAAATAGATGAAAAAAGAAAAAGTAAAATCCGGTTTGTTTTCTTTTGGGGATAGTTTGTAAATCGTACACCATTTTAATTCTAATGGAAATATTTGTCGATTGTGATTATTTTGAAACTATTTATTAAAATGGTGTCTGCGTAATCTTTGGTTTCTGAAACTAAAAACACGTAGAAGACACGTCATTGGTTAGTGACTATGAACTAGGGCTGGGCAGATTTGAAGATCTGATCCGGATCGAATATTAAAATTATGACTTTTGAGGATCCACATTCGGATCCGAATATCTGGTATTCGAAAATCAGGATATCTGAATTTCGAGATCCGGATCAAATCCGTTTTATAAACAAGAAAAATTCATTTCATTTCATGTAGACAATTTATTTCATTTCTCATTTTTTCCACCACTAAAAAACAGATCTGTCTACTTAATGAATTTCATTTCATTTCTCATTTATTTCATTTCTTTCCCTTTCCTTTTTACACCAAAATTAAAGAAATGAATTTGGACTACACAAAACACATTACTCCACATACAAATGAATTTGAACCATACAAAACACACAACAACCCTACATCCAAAAAAGGAAAGAGAAAAAAAACTTGACTTACCCAATAAGGAAAGAGGGAAGAAATGAACGACTAGGAGGGAGTATGTAATAACGATGTCGATCATATAATTTACAGGTCTTAAAACTGCAAACTTTACTAGATAACATTAAAATATCAAAGTAGCATTAATTAATATAAACTCCGCAAAGATTATATCTAAAAATTAAAGAAAAAGTTTCAAACAAGTCTAAAAACGCAAAGTTTTTTAGAATTCGGATCATATTCGGATATCCGAATTTAAAAATTTCCAATCTACATCTGATCCAGTTTAACCAAAAAATCGGATCGTATATCCAATTGAATGGTATCCACATATTCGGATTTTTAAATTCGGATTTCGGATCGAATTCGAATAAAAAATTCCTATTGGGTTTTTTTGCTCGAACCTACTATGAGAAGCATTTTTAAAATTTATGACCTAGACACGCCAATGGTTGTGGTATGTTCTTTGAAACAAACATGTAAGCCAAAATGGCGTGTCTCTACATAGTCGTTTTTTTAATGCCAACACCCAGGAACTTTGCAAGGTGGGATGTAGTAGTCATGTCATTCAGAATGACGTTTTTCTCTAAAGAAACACACCATTCAGAATGGCGTGTGTATGTAGCTCCATTTTTAAAGATTTTCAACAACTTCTTTAAAGTGCCTACAACCCATATACGTCATTCGCAATGGCGTTTTTCATAGAGGAAACACGCAATTTGCAATGGCGTGTATTCTCAGACCATTTTTTTTTACAAAAAATAAATTATCGAGTTTATCTTCTCCATACTTAAGTCCACGATAAAACAGCAAGAACACAATTAAAATTAAGCAAATTGGACACAAAGCATTGTCTATTTAAAGCTAAAATAGAGTTGTTCACACCATATAATTTAACAACAAGGTTTAGGTACTAAGTCTAGCTACTAAAATGTCAAATAGATTCACCATCTAAACTATTACATTAACATGAACTTTCTTCAAGTCTTCTTTTTCCCTCGAAGGCGAGTCCAAAATCGCTTTTCCTTTGAAGGCTCCGGGGTTCCTTGTTCATTGATGGGTGACATGAAAATATTAGAGCGCCTAGATCGGCGTGTGAACTCTTGCAAGAATACATTGTCATTCACATCAATTGAGTCTAGTGACTCTTGACCCCTAGTTGGATCTTCTTCCCTTGGTTCATCGGTTGGTTGAAGAGGATGAGAGTAGCCTACATGTTGAAGGAAAAAAGAGGAGTAGTCCCGGATGTTAGACACCATGGAGCGGAAATGAGGGCACCTCGGGAGGTATGACTTGAAACTCCCTGTAACACCCCCATCTACCAAAGTGCCTTACCAAGGCCTACCTTATCTAATATGAGTGCTACCATCTTGGTTGCTTGAGGTCGCACATATCTAATACACAATAAAGAAACGACTTTTAATTAAACAGGTCAAGGTTAAAGTGATTACAACTGAATGATCAAAATCTCAAAGTAATGCAACTGACAAAAATCCAAACTATGAAATCCAAAAGACTGTCTTGACATCTTGTAATACTTACATTTTATCCTTGCATAGCTAGGAATGTTGGTTCACTAATTGCTGTTGATAATAGAGTTAGCTGCGATTGTTGAGGGTAGTTTTAAACTTCGAGGACGAAGTTTGTCTTTAAGGAGGGTAGATTGTAATACCCGTAAAATCATCAAATAAAATAAAAAGGGAAATTTAAAGATAATAATAATAAAGTATTATAAAGAATAAAATAATAAGAACTAAAATGGGAAATTAGTAGTGGTCAACTGTCACGTAACCTAGAATTTAATCCGACCTTGAGACGATAATCTAAGAACGCTATCATCGTCAAACGGTAATAGAATTTATAATAAAATATATTCCTTAAAATTATTTTAATAAGAGAGAGCATTATATATATATATACATACATTTAACCCTAGTGTCGATATTAGGAGTCTCAAAATATATCGTCACGCTTCGTTTCCCGTGTCGCGGAAACCCGACACAACACTAAATAAACTTCTAACCACATCTAGCCTAGATACCTAATAACCACCCTATAGCCACCCTACATGCATGAGCCAATAACATGTTGAAGCATGCTCTCTTTTGTCTCCTTGGATGCCCTCTATCCCCTTCCCCATACCCTTCTTTTTGTCTTTCCAAAACCTCCACTCCAACACTCAATAAACCCTATAACTCAAGCTCCCACCAGAATTATTAGCTCACTCAAACATTATCAACACAAAAAAAAAGAGAAGAAAGATAGAGAGAAGAAGAAGAAGAAGAAGAAGAAGAAGAAGAAGAAGAAAAAGAAGAAGAAGAAGCTAGGAGGAGGATCTTGCTATACACTAAGATCTTCACCTTGTAAGGACTAAAATACTAAACTCTTAGAATTTCATTCTCATTCAACACTTAATCTTGAGTAAAACAAACCCTTAAACGAACTATAAGAGTCTTCATACATGCATGCAAGAACCTATACACATAACAATCATCAAAGTGTCAAATCCGGAGGTTGATAATTAACAGAATAAAAATCCGACTTAAACTTGTGTTATTGCTATGAAAAAAATATGTGTCGTAGGTCTTTTTGGCTTTAATAAGTTTACAAAATTTTGGCATAATCCCTTGATTCGTTTGAAAATGACAAATCATACAAAAAGAACATGATTCTGGACAATCGAATCTGCTAGTCCCAATGTTTGTGTCTTAAAACATAATTTAAAGGATTAATGAGGACAAACCCTTTTACCAAAATGAACTTCAATGAATATAGAGTATATTAGGTCTTGGAATCAACTCATTTGAATTTATAATCTTTGTAATCTACTTAAAAACATTTTGTGACTCATATTCTGACCACTAGTTAAAGATCCGACCAATAATACATCTTAAACCGATTTTTGGCTAACAATGTGTAAACATAAAAGTTGGTAGACTAAATACTAGACCTATTGGAGTATTTAAGTTCATGGTCAGAATATTTAAGAGTATTTTATCAATTTGGTGCTTTTAGTTTAACAAGTTATAGCTTATACACTTGGTTTATACAAGTTTATTATCTCATACATACTTTACGGTTTTACAGATTCTGAACAGTGACTTCAAAACGTCATAACTCCTTCTTTACTTAACGTTTTGGGGTAATATTAGTTAGGGTAGATTCTTTAAGATGTCCTACAACTTTAAGTGTCAAATACTAACAGTCCAAAAACGAATCTAAGGCCTCTGAAATTTCTGTTTAGTAAAACGTGACGGTTTCCGAGTCACAGAACGTTTTGGGCTGGTTCGGGTGTTTAAATAGTCGAAATATCGGTTTTCAAAAGGCCAACATGCATGTCTCTCATCAAAGTTTATCATAGTCAAATATCAATAATTTATCTTTAGTATAACTTTATTTACTAGTGGTCTATTCGAAAATGGTAGATTCCCAACTATCGATCTAAAGAACAATATTTTATCAGATTTTCAGATTGTCATTTTGTGTTGCAAAAATCATATAAAATCAAATACTTAATATTATTGGACAAAACCAACTCCAATAGGTCTAGAATTTAGTCTATCAACTTTTATGTCTATACAATGTTAGCCAAAAATAGGTTTAAGATGTACTATTGGTCGGATCTTTAACTAGTAGTCAGAATATGAGTCACAAAATATTTTTAAGTATATTACAAAGATTATAAATTCAAATGAGTTTATTCTAGGGCCTACTATACTCTATATTCAGTGAAGTTCATTTTGGTAAAAGGGTTTGTCCTCATTAATCCTTTAAGTTACTTTTTAAGACACAAACATTGGGACTAGCAGATTTGATTGTCCAGAATCATGTTCTTTTTGTATGATTTTTCATTTGCAAACGGCTCAAGGGATTATGACAACATTTTGTACAATTATTATAGACAGGAAGACCTACGCCACATATTTGTTTCATAGCAATAACACAAGTCTAAGTTGGATTTTTATTCTGTTAATTATCAACCTCCGGATTTGACACTTTGATGATTGTTATGTGTATAGGTTCTTGCATCCATGTATGAAGACTCTTGTAGTTCGTTTAAGGGTTTGTTTTACTCAAGATTAAGTGTTGAATGAGAATAAAATGCTAAGAGTTTAGTATTTTAGTCCTTACAAGGTGAAAATCTTAGAGTATAGGCAAGATCCTCATCCTAGCTTTCTCCTTCTTCTTCTTCTTCTTCTTTTTTTTTTTGGTTTTTCTTCTCTCTATCTCTCTACTCTTTTTTTTTTTGTATTGATAGTGTTTGAGTGAGCTAATAATTCTGGTGGGAGCTTGAATTATAGGGTTTATTGAGTGTTGGAGTGAAGGTTTTGGAAAGACAAAAAGAAGGGTGTTGGGAATAGGGGGAGTAGGGGTGTAGGGTGGTGGCACACATGGGGAAGAGGGGTGTCTTTTTTTTCTCATTGGACCAATTGCTCTAGGCATGACATAGGATCTTAGGGATCATCATGGCTGCTAGGATTTTGTTGTAGGTGGTGTTGAGTCGGGTTTGCGCAGAGCGGAAAATGATACGCGAGACGGTGTTTTATACAACTTCCAAATGCAATATGATTTTACCAATTATCGACACAAGGATTGTGTATATGTTCTTTTCTTAGTTTGTCATGGGTGAAATAATTTAAGGAATGCATTTTATTATTATTTATTCTTAATGTTTGACGATGATATTTATTATTAAATTAAGCGACTAGCGGTAATTGTATTGTTACCAAATTTTTCATTTTATCTCTTATTGATACTTTATTATTATTATTTTTAAATTTCCTTTTCATTTTATTGACGGATTTTATGGGTATTACAATCTACCCTCCTTAAAAATAAACTTCGTCGTCACGCTTCGTTTTCCGTGTCGCGGAAACCCGACACAACACTAAACAAAATCCTAACCACATCTAGTCTAGATACCTAATAACCACCCTATAGCCACCCTACATGCATGAGCCAATAACATGTTGAAGCATGCTCTCTTTTGTCTCCTTGGATGCCCTCTATCCCCTTCCCCATACCCTTCTTTTTGTCTTTCCAAAACCTTCACTCCAACACTCAATAAACCCTATAACTCAAGCTCCCACCAGAATTATTAGCTCACTCAAACACTATCAACACAAAAAAAATAAAAAAAGAAGAGAGATAGAGAGAAGAAGAAGAAGAAGAAGAAGAAGAAGAAGAAGAAGAAGAAGAAGAAGGAGAAGCTAGGAGGAGGATCTTGCCTATACATTAAGATTTTCACCTTGTAAGGACTAAAATACTAAACTCTTAGCATTTTATTCTCATTCAACACTTAATCTTGAGTAAAACAAACCCTTAAACGAACTATAAGAGTCTTCATACATGCATGCAAGAACCTATACACATAACAATCATCAAAGTGTCAAATCCGGAGGTTGATAATTAACAGAATAAAAATCCGACTTAGACTTGTGTTATTGCTATGAAAAAAAATATGTGTCGTAGGTATTCCTGTCTATAATAATTTTACAAAATTTTGTTATAATCCCTTGAGTAGTTTGCAAATGAAAAATCATACAAAAAGAACATGATTCTGGACAATCAAATCTGCTAGTCCCAATGTTTGTGTCTTAAAAAGTAACTTAAATGATTACTGAGGACAAACCCTTTTACCACAATGCATTTCAATGAATATAGAGTATATTAGGCCCTTGAATAAACTCATTTGAATTTATAAATTTTGTAATATACTTAAAAACATTTTGTGACTCATATTCTGACCACTAGTTAAAGATCCGTCCAATAGTACATCTTAAACCTATTTTTGGCTAACATTGTATAAACATAAAAGTTGATAGACTAAATACTAGACCTACTGGAGTTGGTTTTGTCCAAGAATATTAAGTATTTGATTTTATATGATTTTTGCAACACAAAATGACAATCTGAAAATCTGATAAAATATTGTTCGTTAGATTGATAGTTGAGAATCTACCATTTTCGAATAGACCACTAGTAAATAAAGTTATACTAAAGATAAATTCTTGATATTTGACTATGATAAACTTTAATGAAAGACATGCATGTTGGTCTTTTGAAAACCGATATTTCGACTATTTAAACACCCGAACCAGCCCAAAACTTTTAAGCACTAGCAAAATAGTTAGTCCTTCCAAATTTTAAAACACTTTCCTTCGAAGAAAACATTTCTTCACTTTCTTTAGTAAGTAATGGATAGAGGCCGTATGGAGAGGATTCCCTCGCCCTAGTCCGGATAAGACGGGGTTCACCAAACCATGTACAATAACTGTCCAAAAATCCCGAGTGTGCACACCCCTCCAAGGGCCAACCCCAAGGAGGAAGATAAGAGGACGGGGTCTCGATCAACTAACCCACACCAAAAGCTCTGTATAGGAGGTCCCCTTTTATTATTTGGGAACAACCTACCCCTCTACCAAAACCGTTCAAACCAAAAATCGAAACCCTTTCCAAACAATTAAATCCATTTCTTGAGATTAACCATCTCTATAATTTGTACAAAAGATCAAACGGTTTTGGTTTTCAAACTCTTAAAAGTTATGCGTCCTTTATTATATTTCAACATTTCAAAGGATGGAATAACATCAATTATTTTTCAATATTTCATCACAATAATCCAAACTTATAATAACAATCATTATAAACATTATACACAATATAACATTTGAAACAATACTCAATAGTTCAAGAATAGTGTATGGACAAGCGTTTCCCTTACCTTATGAGCTGGTCTAGAAGTTTAAAGTGCTTCTTCTACAAATCCCGAGTCTACAATATACATAAAGTACCCGTTACTAAATTATTCCAGTCGGTCCTTAACTAGTTCAACTGGTTTTATGCATTTTACTCGGTTTTTTGTTATGTTTCCATTTTGAACGTTTTGTTCCGAGTTTTATTCTTAAGAAAACGAACTGAGTTCATGATCAGAATATTTAAGAGTATTTTATCAAGTTGGTGCTTTTATTTTAACAAGTTATAGCTTATACACTTGGTTTATACAAGTTTATTATCTTATATATACTTTACGGTTTTACAGATTCTAAACAGTGACTTCAAAACGTCATAACTCCTTCGTTACTTAACTTTTTGGGGTAAGACCAGTTAGGTTGGATTCTTTAAGATGTCTTACAACTTTAAGTGTCAAATACTAACAGTCCAAAAACGAATCTAAGGCCTCTGAAATTTCGTTTTAGTAAAACGTGACGGTTTCCGAGTCACAGAAAATTTTGGGCTGGTTCGGGTGTTTAAATAGTCGAAATATCGGTTTACAAAAGGCCAACATGCATGTCTCTCATTAAAGTTTATCATAATCAAATATCAAGAATTTATCTTTAGTATAACTTTATTTACTAGTGGTCTATTCGAAAATGGTAGATTCTCAACTATCGATCTAAAGAACAATATTTTATCAGATTTCCAGATTGTAATTTTGTGTTGCAAAAATCATATAAAACCAAATACTTAATATTTTTGGACGAAACAAACTCCAATAGGTCTATTATTTAGTCTACCAACTTTTATGTCTATACAATGTTAGCCAAAAATAGGTTTAAGATGTACTATTGGTCGGATCTTTAACTAGTGGTCAGAATATGAGTCACAAAATTTTTTTAAGTAGATTACAAATATTATAAATTCAAATGAGTTGATTCCAGGGCCTAATATACTCTATATTCATTTAATTTCATTGTGGTAAAATTTTTTGTCCTCATTAATCCATTAAGTTACTTTTTAAGACACAAACATTGGGACTAGCAGATTTGATTGTCCAGAATCATGTTCTTTTTGTATGATTTTTCATTTGCAAACGACTCAAGGGATTATAACAAAATTTTGTACACTTATTATAGACATAAATACCTACGACAAATATGTTTTTCATAGCAAAAACACAAGTCTAAGTCGGATTTTTATTCTGTTAATTATCAACCTCCGGGTTTGACACTTTGATGATTGTTATGTGTATAGGTTCTTGCATGCATGTATGAAGACTCCTATAGTTCGTTTAAGGGTTTTTTGTACTCAAGATTAAGTTTTGAATGAGAATAAAATGCTAAGAGTTTAGTGTTTTAGCCCTTACAAGGTGAAGAACTTTGTGTATAGGCAAGATCCTCCTCCTAGCTCTCTCTTCTTCTTCCTCTTCTCTTTTCTCGGTTCTTCCTTGCTCTCCCTCTCTCTATACTTTGTTTTTTTTTTGTTGTTGTTGCTTTGTTTTGAATGTTAATCTGGTGGGAGGTAGAGTGAGGAGTAAATAGGAGGAGTTATGGGGAAGGTTAAAAGAAGAAGTGTTGGGAAGAGGGGGTGTAAGTAGGGTGGTTATGGGAAAGACAAAAAGAAAAGTGTTGGGAAGGGGGAGGTGTAGGTAGGGCGGCACAAGCATGGGGAAGGGGGTCTATTTCCCTCATTATGGCAGCTAGGATTTGGTGTTTGAGTCAGGTTTTTGCGCGACGGAAAAGATGCGCGAGACGGTGATTTATGCAACTTCGAAATGCAATACAATTTCACCAATTATCGACACCAGAATTATATATGTTCTTTCTTGTTTTATCATGGGTGAATTTATTTAAGGATTGTATTTTACTATCATTTATTCTCATTGTGTGACGATAAAGTTTATTATTAAATTTAGCGACTCAAGATCGCGGTAATCGTATTGTTACCAAATTTTCCATTTTATCACCTATTGCATTTAGCTCACAAATATCTTTATTATTATCATTTTTTTTTAAATTCCTTTATATTTTATTTACGGATTTTACGGGTATTACAATCTACCCTCCTTAAAAACAAACTTCGTCCTCAAAGTTAAAACATCCCTCTAGAGCAACAAGTATAACTTCGTTCCTTAATATACGAGGGAAAGATGTGGGTGTTACATCCCACCTCCCTTAAAGAACGTTACGTCCTTGTAACTAAATATTTGGCTCGAATAGTTCTGGATACTTAAGCTCCAAGGTTTCCTCGGCTTTCTAAGCGCGGGCGTCATTGGTTGACCATAATACCTCCTCAATTACTTTCAAGGTCTCATATTGGCCTATGGGTTTAGGCTTAATTTTCCTTTCTAACGAAATCGCATAACTCTTCTCTTAGGTGATACCCTAACCAAAATCAACTTATCTCCCACTCATGGTTAATAATCGATCGCTATGCTGGTCCATTCCCTAGTTACGCGAGAAATGCTCAACACTTCCTCTTTCATCCAATTGCATCTTCTATCTTTATTATTTTCATCTACAATTACACATATACATGTGTTCCATAACATCCATTAACCTCTTGCGGTCTTACCAACTTCTTTAAACCAAAACTCTTAAATTCATCTGTTTTACCTCAAAAAAAAAAAAAAAAAAATGGAAACAAATTTTCCCTCAAATCGCTAAATAATTATAATATATAAAGCTATAATGATTTCACTAAATCCGATTCCGCATGAAATTCTAGTAATCATTAACTTAATTCTTCGAATTTACACCGTCGTAACATCATTCACCTTAAGCCTCATAACACTCCATGTATCAAATCTTGAAATTAATTTAGCGGTCTTAATTAACCGTTATTTGAAAACTTCACAATTCATTTCTCCGTCATCTCGCATCCACAAAACTATGGTATATCTCAAATCCCTGATTGATCATTAAAACCAACACACATGGCCTACTAATTTTAGCATTCTCTATTGTCGTCAAATCACTAATGGATCAATAAGGTTTCCTCGAAAATTCACCCATCCTCGATTGGTTAATTACCATAATTGATAACATTTTTCTTAGTATAAGTTACTTAAAACATTATCACTTCATATGCTACAAGCCTCCAACAACTACGAAAAATCTTTACAAATTGATATAGCGTTTACCTCATATAGCAAGTGTTCCTCAAGAATCTCAGTCCATATCATGCTACGTCAGACTTCTATCTTTCACTCAAGTTCTATTGGTCATGTCCATTACTTTTCCATAAAAAATGTATTCTTAATCATATCCTTAACTTCATCGCAAATATTATATCCATTTGCTCTTTGGTGAACAATTGTATATAAGCCTCATATCCTCTTTTTACTTTTCGCAACATTACATTCTTTTTTCACAATTATTCATAATCTTATGCCTCTTTACTGACTCCACACTCTAACAAGAATTCCTTCCATATATGGGTAATCCCTTGTCCTTAATATCTTAAGACGCGTAAATATTCAACTTACTACACAAGATCACACCGCACAGTTAGCTACTATCCCAGTGTCCATTCTATTTGTAATAACTATTATTCTTTCAAAACATACGACTTTCATTCCAATAAAAGATAGAGATATAATATTATATTATCTCATTTATACAAATAGTGTCTCATTTCACTGCTTCAACATATGAGACTTAAAGATCTCAAATCAATTTCAATGTCATGGATAGTATCTCATTCTACTACATGTAGCGTTTATATCACACCCAGTTAGTTAGACAACAATCGTATGTATAGTATCTCACAGTATTGTTCACATGATTGAAATTCTTCCTTAAAACTAAATATCAACAGTGTATACGTCATCTCGTACTACCGTTCATACAACTGATACCTCAACAGTCATTTGTACCATCAGGACTAAGCATCCAAGGTTATTCAACCAATCTATATCATAATCAGTAGGTCAACACTGTACCCACTCAAGTATCCATCTTTGTATGAATAATAAATAGACTAATAATTGCCTAAGCTAATATTCACCCTTTATTGTCTTAGATAAATTATTATAAATATCCACGATATAATTAGATTGTATGTTCCTAATAACCAGACTGTACCCACGTGTACTACATAAATCCTCATAATTATCACCATTGAAATCCCACTTGAATTCCGCACTAGATCACACTCTTCCTCGTGTTCATCACCTTCTCTTGCATTCTCTAGTGGCGTATATCCTCTCCCTTTCTTTGATTAGAATTAATCAGCGACTCTTTATGGCTAGTTAGACTATATAGCCCATAGTTATCATGATCTCAATCTATAAGCTCAAATTACAGATCTTATCTACTCTGCTTCTTTTAATAAAGTCAATCACCCTATATATTTTTTTGTTCCCCGTACATAATCTCTTGTCACTCTACAAGCTTCATATTCATCCAACTAATTAACTCCTTTATTTCATGGTGTGGTTAGTAAGCTAGCTCAAACATGTAAATTTATTTTTGTCACTAATGTGTCCACAAGGTCTAAAGGAGCATCTCAAAGAGGTCAAATATTATAACATACCGTACTCGGACAAACTGTTCATTCTAATTACCTTTAAATTTAAACAAAACCAGACTTTATATGCATCACGCATATGAGCCTCAAATATACCTTACATAATTACAACCAATAGATTATTCTTTCAACTCTTTTCGCAAATTCAAATAACTATTACCATAAGTAAACTAGTTCTTGAGCACACCTCAATAAAGATCACTTACATCACTCCACGCCATTGTTCTACTCATCTCAAACGTTTAAATTGTTCTTCCTGCTCATGTATACTAAAATTAAAGTGATCTCTTAATACTAATTACTTCAAACTATTCTCCTCAATTAAGAACCACAACCGTTTGTGCTAAGCTTTCATTCTCTCAAAGTCATGTTTCGACCTAAATCACCAATGTCATACCTATTTAATTCCTTGGTCATACTAAAGCAAAAGAAGTATCTACCCTCTCATTTAAATCTACGAAATTCTCCACCAAAATGTATTATTAACCCATAAATTACGATTTACATCTCGACGACTCAACTTCATCATTGATCCAATATAGTCCTTACACTTATCCTCAAAATACCATTCAGTGCATTAAGTGGAGTCAATTTTGATAACATCATACTCTATTCCATTATACTCTATTCCAATATCTTTTCATCATTCGAAGCACAATCACATTTAATATCCACATCAAAAATATCATCCCAGTTGAGCAAGTCATATTACCTCGATTCTCTCAGCTAGTACCTCTCATCAATTATTTTCTACACGTGATATCTCTAAACCACCGATCTTCACATTACATCATCATCATTCTCAAATATAATAGCGTAAATGTTCATCTTTGTTTTTCAACTAAATAGTTCTTCATAATCCACCAAGTTAAATCGAATCATTGGTATAATAGTCATTCAAGAAAAGTTATCTACTGATATATCTCAATAACTTTTGTATCATTATCACAACAATAACATACTTATCAATACCTCAATTCATCGCTCATTTACGAAGAAATATTTAGTCCTACATCTCACAAATTTCCAAGATTTCTTAATCAACAACCACAAATAGGTGTATTCAGTCATGCAGACTTCCCTAAGTTCCAAATTCCTCTCAAAGTTATCCTTGTTATATAGTCTAACTAACTTTTCAAGTAAGCTCGTTTACATTAGTTTCTTGCATATCATCAACTAATTAACAATATCCCTCCTTACCATATGGAACATTCTCCACACACTAAGGTTCCTAAATAAAATGTACTATTACGTTGATCGTATAGCCAATGTCCCTTAAAGAATGTTCAAATATACCTACTATGCTCTCACTTTGCTTATATATACCAAAATTTTAATGCCCACTTATTGTCCAAACTCTTTACACAATTTTTTTTTTTAACCTCAATTAAACACTAGCATAGTTCCACTAAAAGTCTCATCGCAACAAACAATACCAAAGGCTAATAAGTAGTGCAATATTTGATTTTAATTATATTATTAGTCATTATTAAATCTATGATTATACTCCCACGTAAATCTTTACTTGTAATATCAAGTCTCAAAATCCATAATCTATATAATTTACAACTCACGGGTTCAATTAGTTATATGATCACTAAAACTCTAATATCCTGTTACAACTCCAAATATGCCCAATAGCCATATCATGCAATACATTCCCAATAATGATCGCCACCACATTATAATTTGAATTATAAGTCAAATTCTCATGTATATTATCTCAACGAATTCAATATGTTACACATCTCAAGTACCATCACAAGTTAAGATTTCATTCCATAACACCATATGATGTACATGCTTAATTTCAATTCAAATCATATTAACATACAACATTGCATACCATTTCCATATCCCTTACAAATCATAATGTACAATCATTCAAGTCGATTCCAACAATTCGTAACATACGTCCCATACAATCCCACACTCATCTCACACGCGTCATTTATTATCGTTATTTTTTTTTTTTTTTTAAAAAAAACTTTTTGAAAATATTTACTTAGGTCGGTCGATTCACGGGCAGTGAAGAGATATCAAGATCTAATCACCTATCCAAGAAGGAAACTCGCTCTGATACCACTTTGTAACACCCCCATAATCCGTTATATTTAAAAATAGAGTTTTCATGTAAAATTCGGAACATGGATGTGTCACAATTGAACCAATTGTAGTAGAAGTATTTAAATCATGTAATTCAAAGGAGTAAATGTCCATGTGAATTAAAACCAAAGAGTAAAATCCGATGACAACCAAATCCAAATGTTTGCGGAAGCGAATAAGTTTGATGATGCAAAATAAAGATAATTGTCTAAACATTGGTTTCCAATAAAAACAATAACGCGTGCGCTCTCCCGTGTTTCCCACGTCCTAGTTCCTTGGATTACCTGTCACACGATCTGCTCTCACAATAGTGGTCATAGCAGTTCCAATTAAGGACAAAAACAAAAGAGGGTCAACAATAATGTTGAGTAAGGTAAACAGTTCAAAAGTAAATAAGAGTTTTACTTAAATTTAAAATTCATAAGAAAGTAGAATATCACTGAGAAGTTCAAGTTTCTAAATAAGGAAATCCGATCCAAAATAGTTAATTCTTCCAAATCTTAAAACACTTTCCTTCGAAGAAAACATTTCTTCACTTTCTTTAGTAAGTAATGGATAGAGGCCGTATGGAGAGGATCCCCTCGCCCTAGTCCGGATAAGACGGGGTTCACCAAACCATGTACAATAACTGTCCAAAAATCCCGAGTGTGCACACCCCTCCAAGGGCCAACCCCAAGGAGGAAGATAAGAGGACGGGGTATCGATCAACTAACCCCCACCAAAAGCTCTGTATAGGAGGTCCCTTTTTATTATTTGGGAACAACCTACCCCTCTACCAAAACCGTTCAAACCAAAAATCAAAACCCTTTCCAAACAATTAAATCCATTTCTTGAGATTAACCATCTCCATAACTTATACAAAAGATCAAACGGTTTTGGTTTTCAAACTCTTAAAAGTTAAGAGTCCTTTATTATATTTCAACACTTCAAAGGATGGAATAACATCAATTATTTTTCAATATTTCATCACAATAATCCAAACTTATAATAACAACCATTATAAACATTATACACAATATAACATTTGAAATAATACTCAATAGTTCAAGAATAGTGTATGGACAAGCGTTTCCCTTATCTTATGAGCTGGTCTAGAAGTTTAAAGTGCTTCTTCTACAAATCCCGAGTCTACAATATACATAAAGTACTCGTTACTAAATCATTCCAGACGGTCCTTAACTAGTTCAATTGATTTTATGCATTTTACTCAGTTTTTGTTATGTTTCCATTTTGAAAGTTTTGTTCCGAGTTTTATTCTTAAGAAAGCAAAATACGTACATGATCAGAATATTTAAGAGTATTTTATGAATTTGGTGCTTTTGGTTTAACAAGTTATAGCTTATACACTTGGTTTACACAAGTTTACTATCTTATACATACTTTACGCTTTTACAGATTCTGAACAGTGACTTCAAAACGTCATGACGCCTTCGTTAATTAACTTTTTGGGGTAAGACTAGTGAGGTTAGACTATTTAAGATGTCCTACAACTTTAAGTACCAAATACTAACACTCCAAAAATGAATCTAAGGCCTCTGAAATTTCTGTTTAGTAAAACGTGACGGTTTCCGAGTCACAGAAAGTTTTGGGCTGGTTCGGGTGTTTAAATAGTCGAAATATCGGTTTCCAAAAGGCCAACATGCATGTATTTCATTAAAGTTTATTATAGTCAAATATCAAAAATTTATCTTTAGTATAACTTTATTTACTAGTGGTCTATTCGAAAAAGGTAGATTCTCAACTATTGATCTAAAGAACAATATTTTATCAGATTTCCAGATTGTCATTTTGTGTTGCAAAAATCATATAAAATCAAATACTTAATATTCTCGGACGAAACCAACTCCATTAGGTCTAGTATTTAGTCTACTAACTTTTATGTTTATATAATGTTAGCCAAAAAAAGGTTTAAGATGTACTATTGGTCGGATCTGTAACCAGTGGTCAGAATATGAGTCACAAAACGTTCTTAAGTGGATTACAAAGATTATAAATTCCAATGAGTTAATTCCAGGGCCTAATATTCTCTATATTCATTATAGTTCATTGTGGTGAACGGGTTTGTAACACCCGGAAATGTACCCTATTTTTCTAGTAGAAATATTTTACGAAATCTTTTCAGCAAATTTAAGTTTTAATTTATAATTTTATGTTCCGAGTCGAATTTAGAATTTCCGAGTTCGTATTTGGAACCATTTATGCGAGATTCCATGAAAATCACGTCTTAAGGCGAGTTTGACTTTTCTTGACTTTTGAGTCGAGTTTGACTTTTCTTGACTTTTGAGTCGAGTTTGACTTTTCTTGACTTTTGAGTCGAGTTTGACTTTTCTTGACTTTTGAGTCGAGTTTGACTTTTCTTGAATTTTTAAGTCGTCTTTGACTTTTCTCGAATTTTAAGTCGTCTTTGAATTTTCTTGACTTTTAAGCCGTCTTTGACTTTTGTTGACTTTTTCCTTATAAAGCTCATACTACCACTTATCCTATTTTCATTCACACAAACACAACACAATTCCTTCATCACTAAGAAAACTCAAACCCTTGCCTCCATCTTTGATCCGATCTTTGAATCACCGTGTCTCCTTCGTTCTTTGACGGAATTCACGTAAGTTCGTCTTATTCTTCCCCTCTTAGCTTCCTCTATCCGTATTGGTAATAAAATTACCGTCTTTCTCGCTTTTTAAATTATCCGTCTTTCTCAAGATGAAATTTTATTCATCTATTACCTATTTGTAGGTGGA
>JAIUZE010008887.1:0-14828 GCA_022085475.1 Heliosperma pusillum | reverse complement strand
GGGAAGACACTCTTAGGCAACCGAATACGCTCACTAGGGCTTGCATCTCACCGTTAGCGGTATAAGTTTGATAAGATTGAGACTCGACAAACAAACCATGCCAAGTCATGGTATGATCATGAATAATCAATCATGTAATCATCCATCCACACATAACAATACATTGACGACCTCTCTCACGGTAAATGAAACGCACTAGCACCGTGTACATGGCAAGTATGATTAAAAGGCATCCACGGGATAAGACATTTCCCTGAACGCATACACGATTCAATTCATTTCGTATATGTAGACTAATTTCCTCCTGGTAGGACGATGATAATAATACGGTCCTAGTCTAAACCTTGCCAGACTCTCGGAATAAGAGATGTTCCGATTCGACATGTGGTAAGACGTTCCACATCCAAGACTCGGTCAATCATAGACGCCGAGTACCCCAAATTCGGCAACCTTCACGAAAGAGGCGGAAAAGAGCACAAGCCTCATAACAAACGGTACGCTACATGCTAATGACACCACCTCGCAAGTATACAATATTTGACGGCCGGGTCGATCAACGTAAAACGTTCGCCTCCAACAACGTCATCTTATGCCCACTAACACATGCAATTAAGCAGTAGGATACATCTTCGTTCCGACATTCCAGCCTTACGAACGTGGAGGTAGCCAAGGGAATGAGAGTACAAAGCACATAACAAAATAGTGCTCAAACCGTAACATTTGTAAAAACCGACTCAAATTGGGACATACCAAACACCGTCACAAAATATGAGAAAAGGGAATTATATAAACTTAAATATGATAAAAATGAATCAATACATGATACATAAGCATTAGAACAAGTTTATGAAGCATAATGAATAAAAACATAGATCACCTCTCCAAAACAACGTTGTTTGGAAACCAACTAAAACGAGGGTCCACTTCAAACGGTCATAACTAGAGTTCTAGACATGCAAATGCAGAAAAATCTAAATGGAGGTGATAGCTTATCCTCTTACGGTTCCAACGGGATGTCACAAGCCCTAAACAAGCAAGTAACTAAGGCGATATGATCATTATACGAAAAGGGGTCAGTGCAGGAAAACTGCAGTCGGCAGCGAGTAACGCTGCCAGCGCCGGACGACGCTGCCAGCGTCCGACGACGCTGCCAGCGTCCAGGGAACGCTGCCAGCGTCCTGTTCAGGCAGGCACGGATCACACAAGTTTCACAATTTCACAAAGGCGTAACACAAATATCATATATCATCACAAATCATCAATTCTCATATCAATTAACAACTAACAACAACCATCATCAACAACACAATTCCTATGATTACTAATCCTAATCTAAATACGATTACTAACATAGAAAACACATAAAACACGTAAATGATATCGAGTAACCTTTCACCGTTACCTTTACGCGTCTTCAAACGATTTCTAAGTCTTCCTAGTCTCCACCTACAATTAGATAATAAAAGATGAATATAATTCACCTTTGAGAAAGACGGATAAATTGAAAAGTGAGAAAGACGGTAATTTTATTACCAATACGGATAGAGGAAGCTAAGAGGGGAAGAATAAGACGAACTTACGTGAATTTGAGCGAGAAACGAAAGAGTTATGACGATTATAAGCTTGGATCAAAAATGGAGGCAAGGTTGTCTTTGGTTTCTTAGTGAGGAAGAAAAGTTGAGTTGTGTGAATTAGGTTAGGGTTAGGAGGGAGTATGAGATGTGTAAGGGAAAAAGTCAAGAAAAAGTCAAAGACGACTTAAGACGGGATTTACTTGAAATCTCGCGTAATATCCAAATACGAACTCGGAAATTCTAAATTCGACTCGGAAAAATTAAATTCTAAATTAAAACTAAATTTCTCTGAAAAGTATCCGTAAAATATTTTTACTATAAAAAATAGGGTATATTTGCGGGTGTTACAATCACCCCACCTTTTAAAAAGTTTCGTCCTCGAAACTTGAGAGTAGAAAACAAAAGTATCAAAGACAAGAATCGGTTTTAAAAATTAACAAGAAAGCTTTTACAAGGGAAACATTTATGAAACGAGGTTCTTCTCGAAAACGGTTTAAGGAGAATTTTCATAAGTGTGAAACTTTACTTACGGATCTCAAGATTGCCCGTCGCGAACGAGAACTCTAATTATCCAAATCAAAGCAATGTCGAAATAGTGAAATCGAAAATCAAAACAAACGTTAGTAAGTGCAGGACTAGTCACCAGACGTCTCCAATAATAAGTCCAACATCCAACTAAACGCAAAATCAAAATATAAAAGCAAAAGAAATCCATTTTCTCCAAAAAGAGGGTACACAATCCATCTTTAGACTTCTTTGAAAAGTTAAATTAGAAATACAATATGGAAATTTGAGGTTTTCTCAAAGATAAACTCAAAATAACACTACATTACACGTACATAGAGCGACTCGAACATAAAGTTCACAAATCACGATAACAAAATATAAACAAAACACGCAAAAGCGAAACAAATCGAACTCTTAGGGATAGGAAGATCACGATGAAATCAGCACGAAGATCTACAAGAATTCGACATCACTAACTCTACTAAAAAACCAAATCCTCAAGAGAATTGAATTTACCCAATTTGCAACTCATCATTTTCAATCATCAGAATTCTTACAAAAATATCTCAAAATCTTGAAACTTCGAGTAACAAATCCCAATTATTCAAATCCAATTAGATACTATTAAGGTCCGTCGGCACGGTAGACTCCACAACTAACAACCCACATGAAAGATTCATTGCGTACTGTAATCTTCTTAGCTCCATCAAAACTCTTATTAGAAACCACCAACAAAATATTTATCTCTAGGGAAACATGATCGCTAACAACCACAAGGTAAAGGAGACTTACCATGAAAATCCTTGATTCAATTTACTTCAAACTCATTGATGTGGTCGTTATACACCAAAAATAAAACCTAAGTCTACTAACTAAGAAGATAGCGGAAGTAGGGTCGATCTCCACAGGGAGGAAACTAACTAACTGTAATCTAAATCTGCTAGTAACAATCAAGGGGGTTTGGAAATTGTTTTAAACTAAGCTCAATAAGATTAAAGGAAGAAAAGTACAAGATAGAAATAAATAAGAAATAAATCAAATAAGAGAGAAATATGCTAGGATTCGGTCTACTGCAGTATCAGCATCTATGGGTCAACTAAGTCAGTCAATCTTATTAATGAGAAGAGCAATGGTTTTCTCCTCTCGGTCTCAAACCGCCCTAGGGATTTTCCTAATTAACTCTCGTCCTCTTAGGAGTCACCTATCAATTCTAAGCAAGCCTTCCCTTCCAATCTCTCGATCAAGGTCGGGGTTAACTACCTAGCCTAGTCTCCTGCGTGCACTCATTCGACTAAACCTCAATTAAATTGCTTAGACTGATTCTCACGACTAACTAAAATAATCTCTCCTAACATGCCTCTACTACAGTTTCCCTCATCCCAACATACAAGAGAATTAGCTACTCATATTATTAACGATGCTAACTAAGACGATTAAACATATGACAATAGACATAATAAAATCACAATTAACAAGCATGACAATAATAAAGCAGTAATTAAGAAGAGAAAACAATAATTAAGACTAAAAGAAAGGATTAAGAAAAAAGAGAGAAAAGAGAAAGGAGTTTACAATCTTAGCAAATCCGGCGTAAAGAACAAATCCTACGTCGATAAACCCGAATGCAAACCAAAGATAAAGTTCAGAAACTAGAATGAAAGATTAAAGCTAATGATTCCGAACCCTAATGGTTCTGAGTCCTAATGACTCCGAATCTCCCTCCTCCTAATGACGACGAATAAGAGTTTATATAATGCAAAACACGACTCTTAAACCCTAATTAAGCTATGGACTTAAGGCCCATGATAGATTCTACTCGATCGAGGGAAATAACCACTCGATCGAGGACTTTATTGGAGGAAATCACTCGATCGAGTAACAATGTTACTCGATCGAGTAACTTTTCAGCAGCTACCACTCAATCGAGCACAGGACACCTCGATCGAGGTCTTTTCTCTTCAACTCTCCTCGATTGACCAAATATATAATCAATCGAGGTCTTTTGGCCTATCGTGCAGTGTTGGACATGGCTTTGGACTTGATTGCGAGCGGTTTCACGCTTTCCTATGCAAGAGCTTCTGTTCCGTTCCTTCCATTCTCCTAAATGCATGCAAAGTGGACTGTTTCGGCTCGGTTTCCGCTACTACGCAGCTTGTACCTACAAAATAGTAATGAAAGTACAAAGTAGCCAAATAGGGGCATATGGCGATATAATATCACCTAAATGACATAGAAATGCGTGCATAAATGGACTAGAGAGTCTATATAAAATACACGCATCAAACTTCTCCAAACTAAACCTTTGCTTGTCCTCAAGCAAACTAAATGCAGCTATAAGGAACAAAATAAACCTAGGGGAATGGAGCAAGTCTCAGAGCTAGCTACAAGTCAATATTAAACAGTTTAATGCACTCATTCAATCGCTACAAAGCTTAATACGAAAGTGAACGAATTTATACAATCTTGGAAATAAATTAGACTTTCGACCTTGCAAGACTCAACCAAATTCAGAATGTCACGGGTCACTCTTCTCTCAACAAGCAATTGGTAAGTAAAAATGTATAAGAAAGAGAGAAGAAAATATAGTCACTCACCTAGACTATGACCGACAAAACATGCTTTGCTAGCTAACATGAAAGATGATTCAAGCACCGTACACACGCATAACCACCGTTCAAGGACAATCACGTGCCGAACATTTGCAAAAATATGGATATGTGAGGCTAATTGGTAAGAAGGGCAAAACAATTAATGGAAATGTGAGGGTAAATAGCCAAGCTAGTTCCTAACAAGACCGCATTAGAACTCGTTCCATCTTCCAACAATCAAAAATTAAGCTCGATGCCTTACCATATAAAGGCAAAAACGTCACAAATCCCATAGGACACCTCGACAAATAATGATTGGCATAGGAGGTGTAGAAACAAAACTTCAGCCAATTCTTTTTCATCAATTTTTTCATTTTTTCATTTTCTTTCTTTTCTTTTTCTTGGCTGATCGAGGAATAACCTCTCGATCGAGTGGAATAAGTCACTCGATCGAGGCATATAAAACAAAATCTGCTCGATTGAGCTGAAAGCTACTCGATCGAGGCACTAACAACACTTCTCTTCTTTTTCTCACAAAAAAACCACTCCAATTAATGAAACGAGCCAAAAACTGACGCAATGATACAATATACCTCGACTACTAAACTAGCTCGGCAAAGGTAAGCTCAGTTTAGGATGTAGTTAAGGGCAACAGGCAGATATGGCTTTATGTGGAGTTTAATGGGGTAAAATGAGGAAAAGGGAGATGCAAAAATTCTCAAAACACGTAATACCGACCACAAACCCGATGCGTGCAGGCAATAAGAAATCAAAATTCATATACAAGCAAATGACACGAGATGTGGGGAGTAACTACTCTCATTCCTAGATGAACTGGTCATGGATGTCACCAGTTATAGGCTCTAAAACTCAGAATATATAAGTAGTTTGCCAAAAAGTTGAGTCAAGTCTAATAATCAAATTTAAATTCCAAGACAAAATTCAATAATTCACTACTTCGATTTTACTAAATAAGTCAAGAAGGGTGCAAAGAATAGCATAGAATAGAATTGTAGTGCAATTTCATCATGAACGAGACTCCATTCAGACTCAACTATATGCGAAAATAAATGTGATATTTTTGATTTTTTTCAAATTTTTCTAATTAACATGAATTGTAAACGTGAATGCAATACAAATGCAAATGCAGACGCAAAAGGATGTAAAACACTTCCCCAAACCAAAACAGACAATGTCCTCATTGGCTATAGCACAAAGCATATAAGGGAAAGGGAAAAAGACAACCTAATACATGTTCCTAATGAATGAAATATATATGAAGAATGGAAAAACAAAAGGAACAGAAACAACTTACAAAACAAAGCTTTCCCAAACCAGCATCAAACTGGGGGTCGATCGAGTAGAAATTCTACTAGATCGAGCACATTTGTCCGGCCTGATTGCTCGATCGAGAACTTGTTTCAGTCAGGGTTGCTCGATCGAGTAATTCCTCTTTACTTGATCGAGTAATCTCTTGGCAGCACAACCTTCGACTTTGAGTAATCATTTTCCGCTTCTTTCTCCTGCAAAAACAATGCCAACCGATACCCAGAACAATACCAAAAGAAAGTCTAGCAGGAAAAATAAATTGTCTATCTAAGCTACGGATTATTGCGTAGTAGTCTAATTGTCTAACGCAAACGCAATAAATTGTTTTTACAAATTGCACGGGGTTGCAAACCCGGCTAATATCCAAATAGTTCCGTGACAAGGCCACCGTCAGGCCTTTGACTTGCGGAAGTACCCTCAGCTGTGGTAATTTCTGACTTCTTTTTCCATAATCCCTGGGGTATACGTGCAGCGGTGGGCTCGCAGTGACTAACAATGTTAGGCATCTTCGCTGTCACGGTAGTCTCAACAGTCGAATCTTCCATGAAAATAGAACTGTCGAAGACGGAGTCAGGAGTACTCAAGTCTTC
Source organism: Heliosperma pusillum (assembly GCA_022085475.1). Lineage (NCBI taxonomy): Eukaryota > Viridiplantae > Streptophyta > Magnoliopsida > Caryophyllales > Caryophyllaceae > Heliosperma > Heliosperma pusillum. The sequence goes on along the minus strand of JAIUZE010008887.1, from coordinate 8,240 downwards.
CTCCTGAAGAGTCTTATCTATCCTTCTCTACCTGCGCGTAGACAACTAGAGAGAAAAGATAAGAACAGTCTTAAGGAATTAGAAATTCCTTAAGACGAGATAGAAATAAATAACAGAAAATTAAATTGCCTCCCCGGCAACGGCGCCAAAATTTGATGTGGTCGTTATACACCAAAAATAAAACCTAAGTCTACTAACTAAGAAGATAGCGGAAGTAGGGTCGATCTCCACAGGGAGGAAACTAATTAACTGAAATCTAATTCTGCAGGTAACAAACTGGGGGTTTTGAATTGCTTTGAACTAAACTAAATGAGATTAAAAGAAGAAAAGTAAAAGATAGAGATAAATAAGAAATAAATCAGATAAGAGAGAAATATGCTAGGATTCGGTCTACTGCAGTATCGGCATCTACGGGTCAACTAAGTCAGTCAATCTTTTAATGAGAAGAGCAATGGTTTTCTCCTCTCGGTCTCAAACCGCCCTAGGGAGTTTCCTAATTAACTCTCGTCCTCTTAGGAGTCACCTATCAATTCTAAGCAAGCCTTCCCTTCCAATCTCTCGATCCAGGTCGGGGTTAACTACCTAGCCTAGTCTCCTGCGTGCACTCATTCGACTAAACCTCAATTAAATTGCTTAGACTGATTCTCACGACTAACTAAAATAATCTATCCTAACATGCCTCTACTACAGTTTCCCTCATCCCAACATACAAGAGAATTAGCTACTCATATTATTAACGATGCTAGCAATACAAACGATTGAATATATGACAATAGACATAATAAAATCGTAATTAACAAGCATGAATAATAATGCAGCAGTAATTAGGAAGAGTAAACAATAATTAAGATTAAAGCAAAGGATTAAGAATAAAAGAGAGAAAGAGTTTACAATCTTAGCAATCCGGCGTAAAGAACAATCCACGTCGATAAACCCGAATGTAAACCAAAGATTAAAAGTTCAGAAACTAAGGAAAGATTAATGTTAATGATTCTGAACCCTAATGGTTCTGAGTCCTAATGACTCCGAATCTGAATGTCGCTAATGACGATGAATAAGAGTTTATATAATGCAAAACACGACTCTTAAACCCTAATTAAGCTATGGACTTAAGGCCCATGATAGATTCTACTCGATCGAGGGAAATAACCACTCGATCGAGGACTTTATTGGAGGAAATCACTCGATCGAGTAACTTTTCAGCAGCTACCACTCGATCGAGCACAGGACAGCTCGATCGAGGTCTTTTCTCTTTAACTCTCCTCGATCGACCAAATATATAATCAATCGAGGTCTTTTGGCCTATCGTGCAGTGTTGGACATGGCTTTGGACTTGATTGCGAGCGGTTTCACGCTTTCCCATGCAAGAGCTTCTGTTCCGTTCCTTCCATTCTCCTAAATGCATGCAAAGTGGACTGTTTCGGCTCGGTTTCCGCTACTACGCAGAATGTACCTACAAAAAAGTAATGAAAGTACAAACTAGCCAAATAGGGGCATATGGCGATATAATATCACCTAAATGACATAGAAATGCGTGCATAAATGGACTAGAGAGTCTATATAAAATACACGCATCACTCATTATCCTAAATTTACAATGAACTTTCTCATCCTCGAAAGTCAAAACACAAGCCACGCAACAAAACATAATTATCTAAGATCCAACTAGCCTTATCCCATATCTCACGACAAGGAAAAATCCACAATCCATTATCGATTATAATAATTCTTTAATACGCCATAACATCCTTAATTCGATCATTACTACGCTCGAAGCCTCAAATATAAATAGTCACATTAAAAAACTATGGTGGTTACTAATCCTCAAGATAAATGGGTTCACTATTCTAACTCTACAATCCATAACAACTGAGTACTCACTATCCAAAGTTTGCAACGAACATTTCTCCATCTCGAACTATGATTCCTTAAGAATAAACGAGAATTACTAATTCCAAACCACAAATGACCAATCACTTGGAAATCAGACAACCATTCAAATCATTTAATTCATCTAAAACTCAAAATGAATCGATTTTCATTTATGACTAAACTCCTCAAACTTGGGTACCAGTTTAAATTCCCTAAAGCTAAGTCTCTTTTAGAATCTACCAATTAGAGACATCCAATTCCCAAATGACATACCAAGCAACCGTTATAATACCCAACAACAACGAACTATTATCATGATCAACACAATTCTCAAAATAGCACTACAATACCAAGCTCCAAATCTAATACTACTAAGAGAGGATACATTATCACTATTAGGATTCATCCTAGAGCTTAAGTCCTATTTCCCATGATGAAATACAACATGAAATTTGCTCAATCCAAGGACACATATTCTAACTAAAGAATCCCAAATTACATCACGCTTATTCTTTGAGCCTTACAAACGGAATATCCAATCCACTAGAGAAAAGATGAAGGAGCAAGGAGATAGAAAACGATAAGGAATCTCAAGGAGAACACGGGAATAAATAAGGCACGAGATTACAAGAGAGAAGCGCTGAAAAATAACGAGGTCAAGAAAGAGACAAAGCAGATAGTAGAGGTATGAATATATCCGAGTAAGAAATAAGATACGAGCATGCGATTTCTTAAAGATCAATCTTGACAAAAACATTCAAGAATGGAAATGAAAAGGAATGATGGCACGAGTAAAGGTTTAAGGTTTAATCCACAAAATTTCTCCTTTCAGACTTAGGGTGATAGTAAAGCAACTCATCCCAAATAAAGGTCTCTTACAACGGACCATCGTACCACAATCATCAAAGTAAGGTATACCTAGATTTAACAAATCGATTACAACCCAATTCATCCGCCCTTTCATATAACATGGATTCCCAATTGCGAAATTGCAACTCAAGCATGATAACATTATCTCAACTCCATTATTTGACATATTCCCAAAGGTTTCAAAAACCGAAGAACCAAAAAAGAATTCTCCATACTAATCTCTTTTCAACTCCTACGGCCACAAGGTAGAACACCGAACAAAACGTCATTATCAACATCATATAGCCAGAAGGAAAGCTCTAATTTTTTCTAGGTTTTTGTGTCTCTTTTGCAATGGCAAAAAAGAAAGGTGCTAATCATCCTCAATCAATTAATCAAAAAAATCAAAATAATAATAATAATAGTTCATCAAGTAGTATTAATAATAATAATAATATTACTCAAAATAATAATAATGGTAATAATAACGGTATTAATTGTAATAATACAAATGTGTCGACTCCTTCTAACAGATCCAAGGGCACTGTTCATGTGGAAACTCTGTTAGAAGAAATTGAAAATGCTAGGCGGGAAGTAAATGTGGTGATCCAAAGAGATGCGATTAATGCAGATGATTTGTCTGGGTGGAATTTGGTTCAATCCAGGAAGAAGAGTAAAGATAGCATGTCTTCGTCTTCTCGTTTGGCTCCTATTGATGAAGTGGAAGTAATTGGTGGGGAAAACAGGAAGATGGGATTAAAACTAATTATTGAGGATGTTGAATCAGAAATTGACTATTGGAAGTGGTCATTATATGGATATGTGATGGGGGCTAATCCTCCACGAAATGTTCTTGAGGGTTTTCTTCGAAGGATATGGACTGGGTATGAAATTTCCTCCATCTCTTTTCTTCCTAATGGCCTTTTTGTAGTTCGGATAGGTCAGCCTGAACATCATAAGCTTATTTTGGAAAATGGTATGTTTGTGTTTGATGGTAAGCCTATTGTATTGAATGCGTGGTCGCCTGACATTAAGATTGCTAAAGTCTCTGTTAAAAAGGTTCCCATATGGATTAAGTTAACAGGTCTGGATCTGAAGTTTTGGGGGGCTAAGTGTTTGGAGAAATTAGCAGGGTTGATAGGACGGTTTATTCGTATTGATGATGCTACCCTTGAGAAGAAATTGCTGGGTTTTGCACGGATTTTAGTTGAAGTGGAGATTGATCAAGGATTTCCGAATTCTATTAGTTTTGAGGATGAAAAGGGTTGTGAAATCATAGTGGCTGTAGAGTATGACTGGTTGCCTGTTACTTGTCAAAAATGTAAAGGTATTGGTCATAAGACTGAAGTTTGTAGGCGTAAGATGTATGGTGTCAAACCTGTTCAGGCACCTAAACAAGTATGGAAGCCAAGGGTGATGCCAAGTGTGGTAGTAGATCCTAAGGAGTTTCCCCCATTAACAAAAGTACCTGATGTTAATTCATCTATGGTTACCCCTATTAATACTCCTATTGATGTGCCTGCTGCTACTGTTTTCACTCCAGCAAGAGTGATTAATAGACTGACTAGGAATGAAAGTAGGACTATTGGAGGTACTGAGGATGATTTTGCAGTTAATTTTAATGATGAATTAAATCAAGCTATCTCACAATCTGAAATGGTTGATAAAGGAGGGGGCAAGGAGCCCTGCCTTGATAATGATTAAGTTTGGTATGTGGAATGTTAGGGGCTTAAATAGTGATACAAAACAGGCTGATGTTAAGTGGCTCTTGCATCAGTATGATGTTGATCTGTTTGGGCTCCTTGAGACTAAGGTTAAGCCTTTGTCTCTAAATAAAGTAGTTGCTAGTATGGGTGTTGGTTGGGAGATTGTTACTAATACTATTTGTCATCCTGGTGGTAGAGTTTGGATTTTGTGGAAGTCTTCTAGGGCTGATGTTGAGGTTCTTAGTATGAGTGCTCAGTTTATCCATACTAAGGTGAAGGATAAAAGTGTGGGTTGTGTGTTCTTTGCTACCTTTGTTTATGCTTTCAATAGGATTGAAGATAGAGTACCTTTGTGGAATGATTTGATGGCCCTTGCTGTTCCAGATGCATGGGTGTTGTTGGGTGATTTTAATAATGTGTTATATATGAATGAGAGATTGGGGAAGCCTGTAAAGATGGAGGAAATTAGGCCTTTTCAAAGGGTGGTGAATATTTGTGATCTTTATGATTTGAAGTCGACTGGTTCTTTTTTCACTTGGAATAACAAACATCCTAGTGAAACTAGAATTTTTAGTCGTATTGATAGGGTGTTAGTAAATGGGTTATGGATAAACAAATGGACTGATTGGTTTGCTCATTACTATCCTGAAGGGGCCTTTGATCACTGTCCTTGCATTGTTTCTTGTGGAGGTAATGTTAGTGTGAAAAAGAAGCCTTTTAAATTCTTCAACATGTGGACTAAGGTAGCTGATTTCTGTTCTTTGGTTGAGATGGAGTGGAGGAATAGGGTTGAGGGTACTAAGAGTTTTCAACTTATCACTAAATTGAAGAGATTGAAACCTGTTTTGAAGCAGTTGAATAAGTCAATGTTCTCTGATGTTGAAAGGAGGGCTGATGTTGCTTATCAATTGTTAATTGAGAGTCAGATGGCATTACAACTTGATCCTTCCAATGCTGGCCTGATGGATAAAGAATTTCAACTTAGGAATTCTTATACTATGTTGGCAGAGGCTAGGATTGGTTTTCTTAGGCAAAAAGCTAAGTGTGCGTGGGCTTTTGAAGGTGATGCTAATACTAGTATGTTTCATCATGCTATTAGGCATAGGCAAATTCAGAATAAGGTTGTTTCTATTGAGAATGGCAGTGGTGAGTTATGTACTGACCCTGAACATATCCTCAAAGCTTTTATTGATTTCTATAAACAGCTACTGGGTACTAGTGCTACTACTTCCAACTGTCATGAGCATGTTATTAAGCAGGGTACTTTGGTTGAGGAGGAGGACTGGGCTGATATGTGTAGTATTCCTTCCCACATTGAGATCAAGAGAGCCATGTTTTCTATTCCTGATGATAAGAGCCCTGGTCCTGATGGTTACACTAGTAAGTTCTTCAAGGCAAGTTGGAATATAATTAAGGATGATGTTTGTGCTGTTGTGGTGGATTTTTTTGTGACAGGGAAGCTGCTCAAACAGTTGAACTGTACTAATCTTGTGCTGATACCTAAAGTTGAGAATCCAAAATCTGTCAAGGAATTTCGTCCTATAGCTTGTTGTAATACCATTTATAAGGTTATTTCTAAGCTAATTTGTGACAGGCTTAGTGATAGTCTTACTAAAGTGGTTCATGCTGCTCAGTGTGCCTTCATTAAGAACAGAAGTATCCTTGGAAATATTCTGATTAGTCAAGATTTGGTCAGATTATATACTAGAAAGAGTGTTTCTCCAAGGTGTCTTATGAAGGTTGATTTGAGAAAGGCCTATGATTCTATTGAGTGGAGATTTGTTGAGCAAATGCTGCAAGGGTTACACTATCCTCCTATGTTGATTAAGTTGATCATGGAGTGTGTTAGCACTCCTAGTTATTCTATTGTTCTCAATGGTCAGAATCATGGTTTCTTTAAGGGAGCTAGGGGTCTCAGACAAGGGGATCCTATGTCTCCTCTATTATTCACTCTTTGTATGGAGTACTTGAGCAGGCTGATGCAAATTATTGAGAGGTTTCCTGGATTCCATTATCATCCTCTTTGTAAACCCCTGAAGTTAAATCATTTGATGTTTGCTGATGATCTTCTCATGTTTAGTAGAGGAGATGTTACTTCCATTTTTGCCATTATGGAAGCCTTTAAGATTTTTTCTATTTCTTCTGGACTGCACATTAACTCTGATAAATCTGAGTTTTATTGCAATGGGATCAAGAGTGATACTCTTCATCATATTCTGCAAGAAACAGGATTTAGGAAAGGTTCTTTGCCTTTTAAATATTTAGGGGTGAATATCTCACAAAAAAGATTGAATAAAATGGATTGCAATATCCTTATTGAGAGGATGGTTAAGAGGATTAGAGGCTGGAATAGTAGGAAGATTTCGTATGCAGGCAGGCTTGTTTTAGTGAAATCTGTGCTCTCTGTTATTCATAATCACTGGTCCCAAATTTTTGTTCTTCCTATGGGGGTGATGGATAAGATTAAGTCGTTATGCAGAACATTTCTATGGGAAGGGACTGATAAATACTCTAAAGCTCCACTAGTCTCTTGGAATATTCTCTGTAAGAGTAAGGAGGTTGGTGGTTTGGGTTTAATTGATAGTCATCAATGGAATATTGCTGCTATTGGTAAGCTAGTTTGGTGGATTGCTAGTAAACAAGATCATCTTTGGATTAAATGGATTGGGAACATTTACTTGAAGACCTCTTCCTGGTTTGATTATACTCCAAATGCTAATAGTTCTTGGGCATGGAGGAAAATTTGTGAGATTAGGGATGTACTTAAAGCTGGTTATGTGAATGGTCATTGGGGGGGATTGAATGAGGAGTACTCCATTGCTAAAGGCTATGCTTGGCTTACACAGAATTCTGGTTCCAAGGTTGATTGGCATTGTATTGTGTGGAATAGGTATAATCTCCCTAAATGGAATTTTCATATGTGGTTGCTACAACAGGGTAGACTTCTTACCCTAGATAGGCTGTTCAAGATGGGTTTGGATGTTCCAAGGATGTGTTTCATTTGTGGTGTTGTGCAGGAAGATCATAGTCATTTATTTCAGAATTGTCATTATGCTCAGCAATGCTTTAGGCTTGCAGGTGATTTGATTAAGATTTCTTATGACATTATGATGAGTTCTGATAGGATCCAACACATGAGAGGCTCTATGTTACGTAGACAGATTATTATGGCAGTTTATACTGGTATTTGCTATAGTATTTGGAGAGTTAGGAACATTTGCAGGTTAGAGGGGCATGTACTTTGTCCTAGTGTCCTTGTCAAGCAAGTTCATGCTGATTGCAGGAGAAGGATGATACATGGGTTCAAGGGTGATATGCGATTTTCTGATAGTTGCTGGTGCAGGGATGTTGGTTTGGTTCAGTAAGGTTGCGTCTGTGTTGATGATCATTGTTGGATGTGCTGCAGTAAGTAATGTTGAAGGGGGAGTGAGGATGCTGATGCTCTTTGTCCTCTTTGGATGCTCATTTAGGAAGTTGATGTAAATGGTAGTGGTGTGCTTTTGTCTTATGATGTCTTAATATTAGTATTTGTTGTCTTGGTACTAATTGGCTGGTTTGTAATTGGTATTGCCTAATTTGTTGGGCTAGTTATAAAATTTCTTACATTTCACCAAAAAAAAAAAAAAACATCATATAGCCCACAAGTTCATTATTAACAAGGTACAACCTCAAGTCAAACATCATCATTAACGTCCCAATGTATTTCCATCATAGCTCACATCATCGAATCTCGCTCATATCTATAATCCTCAAGTAATATGGTTCAACTTACCGAAACCTTACTACTTCAAACGAAGTCTCCGATACCATAAG
>JAIUZE010008886.1:0-10182 GCA_022085475.1 Heliosperma pusillum | reverse complement strand
GGATTTGCAGCAGGAGCTCACCCAAGGGGCCTTGATGATCAAGCCACAAACAAGGCAAACCTGACCCCAAGGACCCCTTAGATGGAAGCTCGAGTTACAAGGTCCAAACAACAAGCTATGGCAAGCCAAGATCAAGCCAGGACAAGCCACACCAATGAGGAAGACAGTCCAGGGCTCATCAACCCATGCCAAGCCCCAACACAACCCACATTACCCACACAAGACAAAAACAAAGCCATTCAGGCCAAGGCAGACCAATCAACAAACCCTGCAGCTAGGAGGTACACCAGGGCATCCCAACCACCCCCACCATGGCCTACCATCAAGCCAACCCTCTAAGCTACAAGTTTTCCCAGGACAAACCCTTTTGAAGTCTAGCAAAAACTCATGAAACAGACACCCCAAGCTAGAGTCCAGTGAGCAGCATAGCAGAGGCAGTACATGTTCAGATGAGGTTTCCCTTTTGCCTAAGTCAACTTGTCTTCATCCAAGGCAGGTTTATCTAAGTTCTAATAAGAGTAGAGAGTCCCAAGAAGGAGCAAAACACCCAGGCAAAGCAACAAGACAACAAGAACAACAGATTTCCATTTCCGGAAAAACTCCAAAACTGCTTTATTTGCTTTTTGATTCAGTCTGTTTTTGTGTTTTGTGTCTGAACTTTATAGTTGTTGAGCTCGTCCTATTGTGAGGCTCTTAATTAGTGTCAGTAGTAGTAGTTTGAACCCTAAGTTGGCCCTTGGATGATCTGTACATCCAATGGCTTACAAGATATCAGCCTCTCTATATAAGGAGGTCTTGTATGTTTGTTTCAGTTAGACTTTATGAATGAATTAACTTTGAGAAATCCCTCAAATCTATCAAACTTGTGCTAAGAGCTGTAGTTTGAAACAAGCCTGATACATCTTCAAGGTGTTTGATCAGTGCCTTGTCTTGTGAGTCAAGTTATATCTGTGCCTTGCTGTGGTTAACTTGCTTGCTATTGAGTCTAGTCTAGGGTGTTTGTGCTTTGCTGTAACACTTGAAAACTGTCTCTAAAACCAGTCTTTGAGTCCTTTCTCTTGTGCCTTGCTGTAGAGGAGTGTCTCTAAGTCATATCCCTTGAGTTTTCAGTTAAACAACTCACCCTCTCTAAAACAACATCCATTTTGCTTGACATTGTTCTCAGTTTGAGTCAGCCTAATCAAGCATCCTTAAAACTTGTAAACCTTAGTAGTTTACACTCCAAATTGGTTATCAGAGCTTTGGTTGAGAGTCTTAGTGAGTTCATTTTCCCTAACTACATTTAAAAACACCAAAATAGCCCAATGAGTGAAGAGAGACTAGCAGGAGTAGAAGCAAGGATGGAGGATCTGGCTGGGATTGTAACCACCCTAACCAGAACCCTGGACCAGGTGATAGGCAACCATTTGCTTGCTGGAGGAAGAGGCAGAGGACGTGGAAGAGGCCAAGGAGGAGGCAGAGGAAGGCCACCTGATGATAAAGAGTATCCAGACTCAGATGACTCAACTAGAAGCAGAGCTTCCATCCACAGGCACATAGACAAGCATCTTAAGGTAGATATCCCTGAGTTTTCTGGTAGCCTTAATCCTGATGATTTGTTAGAATGGCTAAGAGAAGTAGAAAGGATCTTTGAGTACAAAGGATATAATGATTCTAAGTCTTTTAAAGTAGCCATCCTTAAACTGAAAGGGTATGCTTCCCTTTGGTATGAAACTATGAAAGGGTTAAGGGCTAGAGAAGGTAAAGAACCCATCAAGTCTTGGACTAAACTGAAAAAGAAACTACTAGACAAGTTTGTTGCTAAGGATTACACCCAGGATCTGTTTATCAAATTGTCTAAGTTGAAACAAGGGGACAAACCTGTTGAATCTTATCTGAGAGAGTTTGAACAACTCACCTTGCAGTGTGATATAAATGAGAAACCTGAGCAAAGGATTGCTAGGTACTTAGAGGGTCTAGATAAGAGTATTGCTAACAAGGTTAGGATGCAACCTCTGTGGTCATTTGATGATGTTGTCAACTTATCTCTGAGAATTGAGAAGATAGGGAAGACTAAGCCTATTACACCAAAACCTGTTAGGCCTTTTCAAACCAGACCTTATAGTGGGTTTAGAGCCATGGATACCCCTAAGACAGCACCCCCACCTACCTTAGACAAGGGAAAGGGCATCATGGGTCAAAAGCCAAGCACTTCATTGACTGAGAACAGAATTAGGTGCTTCCAATGTCAAGGCTATGGACATTTCAGAAAGGATTGCCCTTCTAAGAAGACCTTAACTATAATGGAGGTTGAGGCTTGGGAGAAAGAAGGTCTAGTTGAATATGAAAGGGATGAGCCTGAGGTTGAAGAAGTGATGAGTGAGGAAGAAGAGTCTAGTCAGGAGGCAATAGTGGCACTCCCTGACACAGGCCACAGCTTGGTCCTATGGAGAGTAATGCATTCACAACATATACCATTGGAGGAGGATCAAAGGTCCCTCATTTTCAGAAGCAGATGTACCATACAAGGGAGGGTTTGTAACCTTATTATAGATGGAGGTAGTTGTACCAATGTGGCCTCTGTTACTATGGTTGATAAGCTGAAGTTGAGCACTCAAGAACACCCTCATCCCTATAAGTTGAGATGGTTGAGTAAGGGAGCAGAGGTTAAGGTGGATAAGCAATGTATGGTCCCCTTCTCCATTGGAAGTGTGTACAAAGATGAGGTATTGTGTGATGTGGTTCCAATGGATGCCTGTCACTTGTTATTAGGAAGGCCATGGGAGTTTGATAAAAGCTCCATACACCAAGGAAGAAGCAACACCTATTCCTTCAAGCATGGGAGCAGGAAGGTGACATTAGCCCCCTTGCCACCACATCAGAAGAGCTATGGGAGTCCTAGTATGGCTGAAGATTTTAGTGGAGTCTTGTTTCTATCTGAGTCAGCAATGGTCAAAGAGTGTAGTGAAGAGCAACCTATATTAATGCTTCTATCAAAAGAAGTTCAGGAAGAGGAGTCTAAGGTAATCCCTGCAGAAGTTAAGCCCCTCATTGATCAGTTCAAGGAAGTGTTTCCAGAGGAACTTCCTGATGGCTTACCCCCTTTGAGAGGGATTGAACACCAAATAGACCTTGTGCCAGGGTCTGTACTACCTAATAGACCAGCCTATAGATGTGATCCTAAGGCTACACAAGAGCTGCAGAAAGCAAGTTGGAGAGTTGATGAGTAAAGGGTTTGTAAGGGAGTCATTAAGCCCTTGTGCTGTGCCTGCATTGTTGGTTCCTAAGAAGGATGGGACTTGGAGGATGTGCATAGATAGCAGGGCTATCAACAACATCACAGTCAAGTATAGGTTCCCTATACCTAGGCTTGATGACATGTTGGATGAGCTGAGTGGCTCAAGGTTCTTTTCTAAGATTGATTTGAGGCAAGGTTACCATCAATTGAGGATCAGGGAGGGAGATGAGTGGAAGACAGCCTTCAAAACAAAGCATGGCCTTTATGAGTGGCTTGTCATGCCCTTTGGCCTGTCAAATGCCCCAAGTACCTTCATGAGATTGATGACAGAAGTGCTTAGGCCTTGCCTAGGGAGATTTGTGGTGGTATACTTTGATGATATCCTCATCTACAGCAAGAGCAAGGATGATCATTTGAGGCATCTTGAAGCTGTGTTTGAAATACTTAAGGAGAGCAAGCTCTTTGGGAAGCTTGAGAAGTGCACCTTCATGACTGAGGAAGTCAAGTTTCTAGGATATGTGGTATCTGGTAGAGGGCTGTAACAACCCGGATTTTTAAAAACAAAGAAATAACTTAATAATAAATAATCCATCAGAGTACAAAGATGAATAGGGTCAACGGTGGCGGAAACACCTGACCAATCCGGATCGATACTCAAATCCAAAACTAAACTAATACATTATTAATAGTTCTTAACTTAATTAAATTCCTAAATAAATTATTCTTCTCGCCACAAGTCTTTCCAGCACAACATCCAGACAAGCAGCAACCAATTCAACCTGAGAATGGGGGTCGACAATCAGTCGGGAGTAACTAGATGCTCTCCCAGTCATGTTTACAACAGGCTGAATTAATAACAATCTATAATAACAGACAGTAATCATAAATGACATGTGAAGCAATCTATACAATATGACATACATTCGAACTTACCAAGACTGAACGAAACCTACATGAATGCAATCCTGCAGACCTAGACCATATGCAACCACTAGACCATGAATACATTCAAGACCCAAAGTAGCACACGATCCACAGCAACGTAAGGCACAATGCTAGCATGAAAGCATAGCGAATAGAGCGAACGCCCGTTAGAGCGTATAACCACTGCCTCTAACTTGCCAGAGCGTATAACCACTGCCTCTAGCTGACGGAGCGTATAACCACTGCCTCCATCGGTGTGGAGCGTATAACCACTGCCTCCACGGTACTATGTATAGCGTATAACCACTGCCTATATGTCTAAGACCTGGCCAGACTCTCGATGCATTAACTGTACATCGAACGACACTCGAGGACCAGAGCGTATAACCACTGCCTCTGATACCCCTCGAACATAGACCAAAATAAACCCCCGAAGGGTAGCGTTTGTTCATTCCGAATAGTATATAACTGATACTACCATCATCTATTCAACCAGCAACAAACAAATGCACAATATAACTGACTGTACAAACCAATGCGTGAACAACGTCACGACTCAACACAGGAACAGTATAACTGACTGTCCAACAATGCGTGAACAACGTCACGACTCAACTCCAGAACAGTATGGCCGACTGTCCAACAATACAGGAATAAGAATAACCAAGACGATATGCAAACATAGCGTTATAGTCCAACTGATTATAACACTACACATAAACAAGCACATATGACCAAGGTTATGGTATCTTGACCTATAACATTACACCTCAAAGAACATGTTATAGTTTGAGTTACCATAACACCAGACACGAAAGCATATAACATCCAATGTTATAATACCACAAACTATAACCTTCACTTAACCTTAGTGAAGTTATAGTAACTTCAGCTATAACCTCCACTCAACTTTAGTGAAGTTATAGTAACTTCAACTATAACTTTCACTCAACTTTAGTGAAGTTATAGCACCTCAACTATAACCTTGGTTAAGCTTGTCAGGTTATAGTATCATCAACTATAACCTTCGCTTAACTCCACCAGAGTTATAGTACACCACCTATAGCTTTAGTTAAGCTTGTCAGGTTATAGTATCATCAACTATAACCCTCACTTAACTTCAGCAAAGTTATAGTACCTTCAGCTATAACCTTCACTCAACTTTAGTGAAGTTATAGCAACTTCAAGCTATTACTTTATACGTGCGAGGTTATAGTATCATCAACTATAACTCTCTTCCATCACGGGTTAGTCCTCTATAACAAATTCACCGAGGGGTCGACTCCACGGTACAAACCGCCATGTCACCACAACGAGTCTTGTTATAGTACACCGCACCATAACGTCACTTTCAAAGTTATAACTCAAATAGGTATAATTAGGGTAACTTACATGCAAAGTTATAGTAACTTCAGCTATAACCTCAATGATGTAAACCAAAACCCTAATTTCTCAACATAAGCAAACCCTAGCCTCTCCCACAAGGAGGAGGCCGAAACCCTAGGCCACGGCAACCTCACGGCCGCGCCACCACCAACGACGCTAGGGTTCGCGATTTGAACCCTAGTTCGCGCACCAAATAAATAATTGAAAATAAAATAACAACATAAATATTAAATGCAATTAAACATGTGAATCATAAGCATAAATAACCACACAAACAATTAATCATACAATCAATCATTATATCATGTTAATAATTCACTTTCTATAAACATAATTAAAGGAAAACACCTAGTTACCTTTATTACGCAATAATGACCGCAAAATAATCTTCATAAAAACTCCATTAATAAAGTCCTACACGAATCCTCCTCCAAAACACCCAAAGAAAGACATCTTCTTTTTATTCTTCTTATTTACCCATAAAATATATAAACCCTAAAGGTAGGTCTAAACTTCATGCAATCGAGTCCCTTAAAAATATTATGAATAGAATATATTGTAGAAGTAAGAGTCAGGATTGTAAATATATAATTTATATTTGATTTGGATGAAGAAAGTTGCATGACAATGGAATTAAAGGGGGAAGAATGAAAAGAGAGGAAGAAGGGGAGCTCACGGCGCAAAATGGCAGAAGGAAATATTGAGCAACCTAGTTGCTAGCTTAGGGTTTCTTTTATATTTATAAGAGAATTTAAGTGGGCTTTTGACCCATTAGCTCACAAGATGGATAATCCAATTACAAATTAGGTTTAGAATAATTAAAACGCTCAAAGAGTTTATATAGGAGAAGTAGCTATTAAATTAAAATAGTAAAATCGTACGCGGACATTTTAACCCATCCAATTTAGGTAAAAACGGAAAATAACAAAATAGAGATCGCAAGCGTTAAATACGCATTAAATAATTAAACTCGCAAAATAATTATTTTAATAAATAAATTTCCGAATAAAATTATTTGAAAACACGGGGTGTTACAATCCTACCCCATAAAAAGAAGTTTCGTCCTCGAAACTTGAATTTTATAAAAGAAAGCCAAATAAAAGGGCAACAACTAACTACAAAGAAAACCCACAACTACAGCATTCGTTGCGCACTCTGATTCCTACAAAGTTTCGTGACAAAGGCAAACTCCTATTCCTTAATTTGGACATCATTTACATAATCCACAACTCGCCAAGTCTCAATAGGTTCATATCACTGCAATCTAACCAAATTTGCACTCAATCTCATTCCATTTTAAACCACAATTAACTTTATACCTTTCTACATCTTAATATAACACGACCATGATCATTGACATTCCACAAAATTCATAGCTTAATCTATTTCCATAAGCACCTTTAGCTATTCAAACGAATATCTAGCTTCCTCAATTCATCACATTTCAATTTGTTTATTACAAATCCATAACCTAACGTCTCAAATGATTAGACTCCATCAATATCCATTATATAACAATGCATCCACAAATATCACTATTCAAAATACCACAAATTAATGGTTTAGAAGCTCATCCCCAAATGCCACAATCATTAAATACATCGAACACCTAATTGCGATTAGTACTCCAAATTATTAATTCCAAATTTGAGATTTCATAAATCATAATTTTCCAATCATTTCCTTGAGTACCACAAAGGTATAACGAGACACAAACTTTCTCTTAAGTTTCAATCTTGTCCACCTCATCCTAAAAGACTTCAATAATATTACACTCTCCATCAAGATAATACATAATCAAATCAACTTCACCTGATTATCACTAACTTATATCCACCAACATAAAATTCACAATAAACACATCTATATCCTTAAATTAGCCGTGTTATACCATACAACCTTATAACATCAACTCACATACATTCACCATGTATACACCATTGACATGGACACTAAATTTCCACACAGTAAATTATCCATTAAATAATCACACATCTTAACGTCCATGATTCTCCTCCTAAGTACCAAACAAAGCAACATAAATACCAAACTCTTTTATATAACAAGTTCAACGCTCGATCATTAACTTTCAAAACCATGATGAAAGACACTCACTAATCACCAAAATATAATACCTATTATTGCCCAAATTGTAACACTTACAAAAACAATTTATAAATCATTTTCCAAAATATAACATTTATAACGAAATCTTAAGGTAAGGCACGCTGATTGGCGAAAATAGAAAGTTTAAGGATATCAAAACAAAGATAAGATCGAAGGACAATTACGAGGACTTGAAACAGATTAATGTTAAGAAGTAAAGAGAAGAAGCTCAATTAAATTAGAGATATGAAGGCTTTAATCAAGGAAATCGATTAAGGGACACCGATCCTAAAGAAACATGCAAGCATATAACAACTCAAAGAGCAACTCAAGATGGTAGCCCAAACAATATTAGAAAGAAAAACAAAATTGTAAAAGCTAAAATCTTACATTTATCATATCCATATATACTCTTTTAACCTCTTCTTGATATTGACGAAAGCCTATTATCTTCCAAAATATCAAAACCTAAAAAGACTTCCATGAAAAACATTGCACAACCTATGTCCTCATAAATTCGATATTATTCCTCATTACATCACATAAGAGCGCTGATAAACCTTTAAAACGCTCTGCTCATAACCACCTAAGAATTCCCTAAAGCGAAGGTCATCTAACAAATCCTTTAGTAACAAGCCTTCAGCTCCTCAAATAATTCTCCAAACACGTATAGAACTGAAATCCTCAAATTGCTTTTATATAATCCAAGATAACTTTCATTATACCATTATCCTTGACAACTAATACGCGAAAATACCAAATAATAAATTTATCCCACATTCCAATTTAAACAAATCTAAGTCCACCAATTCGCGTAACAATCATAACACTTACATCTTGCTCCTATTCCTCAAATCATTATTTATCTATTCCATTAATAATTCACTAGTCTAATAACCAAATTCCTCCAACACATTAATAATCTCAAAATTCAATTTCTCCAGCCTTTCAAATAACGAGCTAACCAACCCAAGGGACACTTACTTCTTTTTAATACTCGAAACTCGAGTCAATAAACTTTCACAACTTATCACTTAACCAGAGAAACATTAACTTATCTCTCACACTTCCGAGTACTCCAAATAATCATTCCCAAAAAGCTAGCTCCAATCTATAACTTTGCATCGACCATACTCATGCAATTCAGACTAACTCCCCAAAGAACTCAAATGCACTCATATCTAATCTCAAATTATAATAATTATTAACATAATAAGAAATATTGAGCTTATATTCCGAAATAAAACATCAATAACTAATGACAGCTTATAAATAAAACCCAACACCAAAACAATCATATAAGAAAATAAGAGAAGCAAATTGGAGAATAGAAAAGACAGAAAGTCACGCCTTAAATGCACAACTTCATATGAGAAGTAATCTAATTATATTGCATCACTTAATTACTCAAAACCTTATAACTCCTCTATGTAAATCGCCTAAGCTTCAGCTATAAAGTTTTACGACAATATCCACAAGATCGTGAACTACTATAATAAGATTAAATATATTCCAATAATTCCAATATAAATTGCTCAAACAATTCCTTAAGTAAAATATTCAATGAAATCCCAAATGAATACGAAATGGTTGACTTTCACATGAGAAGCTCATATACTCACTAACTAGATCCTCAAAATTAACGGTAGACATTCCATAATACTCCGTCATTACCAACCTACCTTCATCGAACAAGGTGAAGGGAATATGACTCCCAACAAAAGGATTACCTTTAACAAACATCATAAACGAACTCCACGATTTTCCTTACCAACTCAAACCTCAAACGAGTTCACTATAAATCACAAGAATCTAGTTCCTCAAAGATTGTAAATCCACAACATGATAAGACAGTACCCAAATTTTATGTTCCATTCTACAATTCGATACAACCATTATGCTCCTTGAACATCAATAATTACTTATATCCTTCACATCATTAACCACGATAAACTCCTAAGTTAAACCATCAAATAAGGGATAAGATAAACCTCAAATTTTCCTTAAGAGTCACAATCATGATAAGCACTTCCAATACAGTATCTCTAACCATGACAAGTTAACTTCGGATCCTCAAACGAGTGGCTCAAATGAACTAACTCTATAAACTAACTCTTAAGAAAGAGACTATATCTTAACCTTATCTCATACTACCATATAACAAATTAATCAAATATATAAATAAATGTAAACAAACACCCGAAAAGTACTCAATTTTTCTAGTAAAAATATTTACTAACACTTTTCAGTAGAACTTAAGTTTTTAAAATAGGAATTTTTGTTCCGAGTCTTATTTTGAAATTCCGCGTTCGTATTTGGAATTTTTGAGGGATTCCATGAAAAGACCGTTTTTAGTCATCTTTGACTTTTCTTGACATTTAAGTCGTCTTGACTTTTTAAAGTCGTCATTGACTTTTCTTGACTTTTAAGTCGTCATAAACTTTTCTTGACTTTTAAGTCATCTTTGACTTTTCTCGACTTTTAAGTCGACTTTGACTTTCGTTGACTTTTCCCGACTCGACTGATAAGTTTGAAGACCGAAATTTTAT
>JAIUZE010008884.1:0-25782 GCA_022085475.1 Heliosperma pusillum | reverse complement strand
TAAAACACGTAAATGATATCGAGTAACCCTTCACCGTTACCTTTTTGCGTCTTTACTCCGCGTAAATGTCCTCTTCAATCAAGAAGTAGTCTTTGTCGGGATCTTGAAGGTCACCACCTACAAATAGTTAATAAAAGATGAATATAATTCACCTTGAGAAAGATGGATAATTTGAAAAGCGAGAAAGACGGTAATTTTATTATCAATACGGATAGAGGAAGATGAGAGGGAAAGAATAAGACAAACTTACGTGAGTTTGAGCGAGAAATGAGAGAGTTATGACGATTATAAGACGGATCAAATATGGAAGCTAGGTTTTTGGGGTTTTCTTAGTGAGGAAGAAAGAAATGTTGAGTTGTGAGGAAGTTAGGGTTAGGGTTAGTATAAGTATAGAGTGAGTGGAAAAAGTCAAGAAAAGTCAAAGACGCCTTAAGACGTGATTCACTTGAAATCTCGCGTAAAATCCAAATACGAACTCGGAAATTCTAAATTCGACACGGGAAATTTAATTCTAAACTAAAACTAAATTTCGCTGAAAAGCATCCGTAAAATATTTTTACTACAAAAATAGGGTACATTTGCGGGTGTTACAATCACCCCACCTTTTAAAAAGTTTCGCCCTCGAAACTTGAGCGAAAGAAAGATACCTTAATCGAATAGGCTTGGATATTTACTACGCATAGAAGCTTCCGTTTCCCAAGTCTCTTCTTCGACATTGGCACATCTCCACAAGATTTTCACTAAAGGAACCACTTTACTTCTCAACTTCTTATCCTTGCGATCTAGGATGCGGATCGTCTTCTCTTCAAAGGATAAATTCGGTTCAAGCTCGGGCATTTCCTTTTGAAAGACATGGCTTGGATCACTAACTTACTTTCTCAATTGAGAAACATGGTATACATCATGAACCTTAGCCAAATTCGGAGGCAAATCCAACTTGTAAGCAACGGCACCAATCCTTTTCACAATATCAAAGGGTCCAATGTATTTCGGGCTCAATTTACCCTTAACACCAAACCGTTTAACACCCTTCATTGGAGATACTTTCAAGAATACCTTATCTCCAACTTCAAATTCTAGCCGCCTTCTTCGGATATCGGCATAAGACTTTTGATGATCTTGAGCGGCTTTCATTCTATCACGACTGACCTTCACATTATCAATAGTCTCAACAAGAACATCGGGGCCTAAGTTACGAACATCACTCAATTGATTCCAACATATAGGACTCCGACATTTCCTTCTATAAAGAGCTTCATAAGGAGCCATCTTGATCGATGCATGATAACTGTTGTTGTAAGAAAACTCCACCAATGGTAGACTCTTTTCCCAACTATATTGGAAGTCGAGTGCACAAGCCCTAAGCAAGTCTTCTAAAGTCTGAATAGTCCTCTCGGTTTGACCATCGGTAGCGGCATGAAATGCGGTACTCATCAACAGTTTACTACCCATGGCTTCTTGTAAAGCCTTCCAAAATCTCGAACAAAATCTTGGATCTCGGTCGGATATGATCTCCTTAGGAACACCATGATATCTAACAATCTCATCAACATAGGCTTTCGCTAGTCGGTCTAAACTCCAGGTTTCTTTGATCGGAATAAATCTAGAACACTTGGTCAAACGATCAACAACAACCCAAACGGCATCTTTACCTCCAACGGTCCTCGGCAAAGCCATAACAAAATTCATAGAAATAGATTCCCACTTCCATAATGGAATATCCAACGGTTGTAGCAATCCACCGGGCCTCTTTTGTTCAATCTTGACTTGTTGGCAAGTAAGACATCTTCTAACATAAGACACGACATCGCCCTTCAAATTCGGGCACCAAAATTGTAACTTCAAGTCCTTGTACTGTTGGAGTAGGTGTCCTCCACAAATAGTGCGCCACATAATAAATCTTATTAAGGAATATAATTGGGATATTTGTTGACTATATA
This sequence comes from Heliosperma pusillum, assembly GCA_022085475.1. Lineage (NCBI taxonomy): Eukaryota > Viridiplantae > Streptophyta > Magnoliopsida > Caryophyllales > Caryophyllaceae > Heliosperma > Heliosperma pusillum. Next base: position 23,842 of record JAIUZE010008884.1, on the reverse strand, counting down.
TATGATTAGTCAGTTGATTAACGTAATTCAATAACGGTTGGCTGAGTGGAGTTTGACGTTATTGTCGTATGACGGCGGTGATCAATTGATCCCTTTCGGTCACACCTAAAGGATGAAATCCAAATAGTAACTAATTATTTGTATATGATACAATTAATTAATACATTACATATATTCGATATGTACGAGAGTTAATTGTTAGAAATTGAGTTAAGAACTCAAATTCGATTAAGTTTATTTTTCAATTATACGATAATTGACTAATAAATTAATATCTTATTTTAATACGATTAAATAAGATTTAACTTAGTAATTAATCGTTAAATTACTAAATTAGTTGAGGTTTTGAGATAGAGGTAATTAGTTAATTATATTTACAAGGAGTTTTAAAATAAATTAACTAAGCATTGTGGGACCCATTATATATTGATATAATGGTAAAATATTACTTAAAATGTTATATGATCAAATTAACACTTAATTATACAAGATAATTAAGCATATGATTAATAAGTATTTGTGGGACAAATATCAAAAATCAAAATGGATCAAAATAAGGCTCACATGGCCGGTTATGGTGAAGTGAATGGTGATGATGGTTGCTCTTATTCATACTCACAAGCAACATGTGATTATGACATGAATAGTAAACCTAAAATCATTTTATTCACTACAACACACCACCACTTTGCATGGCAATAAAATAAGAAGAAAAAAGACCTCTTTTGGTGATGTAGAGGCCGGCCCTCATGGCTATAAAAAGAGAACAATTGTTGTTCATTTCTTTACTAGTTCATTCTTGCTTATTTCATACTTCTCTCAAAAACTCATCTTCTCTCTAAAAACTCTCAAATACTAATATTTACTAAGTATTACTAGTGTAGTTATATAGTCTAATATTAATAGTATAATATCTATCTTAGTATCTAGTTAATAATAAGAGTAGATTATTTGGGTTCTCTTGGTGCAACTGAGTGGGATCTTATAGTTTGGAGGAGATATTAACTTGTGTCATTCATAATTAGAAACATCAAGAACACAAGAAGGAGTTCTTGTTGTGCCCTTATATTTTCCATATCAATGTGAGGAAATTTCTTCTCTTATATAAATGTCTTTATATTTGCATGCATGTTACATAGATCATTAAATACTAAATTAACAAGTAATTTAGTAACTAATTAGAGGAGTCTAATTAAGGTCTATGCACTTTCATGTACATCTTATCACCCCCGGGGTGAATAGAATAAAGGGAAAGGTGAGCTTCATCAAGAACTCGCTTTCTCAAATCAAGAGCATTAATAACAAACAAACGGCCATGGAATCGAAGGACACCTTTATCATCAAATCTGAAATCTTTAGCTTTACCTTCAAGAAGCTTGGCTTGAATAGACTTGTAGGTAAGATCATCAACTTGGCTTTCGCGGATCTCACGGAGAAAAACAGGTTCGGCAGTCATAGCACCCACATAAACAAATCCACGCTCCACGAATTCCAACTTCAATTTTCGAAACTCAACCTAAAGATCATCGGGTAATACCCGCATAGCATTCAATGCATGAGAAGCTTTCCTACTAAGACCATCGGCAACAACATTAGCCTTCCCTTCATGATAAAACAACTCAAAATCATAATCGTTCACCAATTCCAACCATCTTCTTTGTCTCATATTCAACTCTTTTTGAGTAAATATGTACTTCAAACTTTTGTGATCGGTGAATATACGACAATGAACTCCAATAAGGTAGTGTCTCCACACCTTCAAAGCATGAACAACGGCGGCCAATTCCAAATCATGAGTAGGATAGTTCACCTCATGAACTCTCAACTGTCTCGAAGCATAAGCCACCACTTTCCTACTTTGCATAAGAACACAACCCAAACCTATCTTGGAAGCATCACAATAGACATCAAAGTCTACACCATCTTCAGGCAAAGTAAACACCGGAGTGGTAGTTAACCTTTTCTTTAACTCTTGAAACGCGGCTTCACAAGCTTCATTCCATATGAACTTGATTTCCTTCTTCAAGAACTGGGTCATCGGTCTAGCAAGCTTAGAGAAATCCTTGACAAATATACGGTAATATCCAGCTAAACCAAGAAAACTTCGAATTTCTCTAATATCGGTCGGACTTTTCCAATCAACAACGGCCTCAATTTTCGAAGGATCCACCATTACACCTTCTTTAGAAATCACATGCCCAAGAAAGGACACCTTAGGTAACCAATATTCATACTTGGAGAATTTAGCATACCACTTCTGTCGACGAAGAACACCCAAAATAGTCCTTAGATGAATAGCATGCTCTTCTTCGGACTTGGAGAAAATAAGAATATCATCAATGAACACCACCACACAGTTGTCAAGATACTCACTAAATGTGCGGTTCATTTGGTCCATGAAAATAACGGGAGCATTCGTCAATCCAAATGGCATCACTTTGAACTCATAATGACCATACCTTGTACTAAAAGCAGTCTTCGGAATGTCAACATCTCGAACAGGAATTTGGTGATAAGCGGATCTCAAATCAATCTTGGAAAAAGTAGAGGCACCCTTTAATTGATCTAACAAATCTTCAATTCTTGGCGAAGGATACCTATTCTTGATTGTAATCCGATTCAACTCACGGTAATCAATACAAAGCCTCAAAGAACCATCTTTCTTCTTCACAAAAAGAACGGGAGCACTCCAAGGCGAGGCACTTGGTCGAATAAAACCCTTCTCAATCATATCATCAAGCTGTTTCCTTAATTCCTTCAACTCGGTTGGAGCCATACGGTAAGGAGCTTTGGCTATGGGTCCGGAACCAGGTACAAGATCAATAGAGAACTCAACATCACGCTCGGGAGGAATCCCGGGCAAGTCTTCAGGGAATACATCAACGAATTCACGAACGATAGGCACATCTTCAATATTTGGCAAAGAGGTAGTTGAAGAAGTCACAATACACAAGTATGCTTGGTGACCCTTTCTTACCATACTTACCAACTTCATGGCGGAAATCAAAGACACACCTTTTCGGGGATGAGATCCCTTATAGGTTATTCTAACTCCTAAAGGACTCTTTAAATAAATCTTTTGATCACGAAACTCGAACCTAGCATGGTACAATGCTAACCAATCAATACCTAGAATTATATCGAACTCTCCTAGAGGAAACTTAAGGAGATTAGCGGGAAAAATAGAACCCGCAATAGATATTGGGACATTAGGATAAAGAGTAGAACAAGAGATAATATCTCCGGATGGTAAGGATATAGGAGTATCCTCACTAGATTTAGTCTTGATAGATAATTTATTAGCATAAGTTGAAGACACAAAAGACATAGAAGCACCGGTATCAAATAGAATAAGACACGGTTGCTCTAAGATTGAGAACATACCCGTAATTATCTCCGGATGAGCGTCGGCTTCGGCATGGATCATTACAAAGATAGAACCCTTAGGTTTAGCAATAGGAGGGGGCAACTTTCGATCGGGGCAATCCTCATAACGGTGACCACCCTTTTGACAAAAGTAGCAAATATAAGGTCGGTTGGAACAAGGCACACCGGGATGGTATGGTTGTCTACAAGGGTTGCACACGCGACCTTGAGCTTGAGGAGTATAAGGCCTATGAGCCACATTAGAAGTAGCTCGGGGAATGAAAGGAGCGGGAGCTCTTGCATTTGCATTTGAAGGAGGATTGAATCTCCTCTTGTTAGCATAAGAGTTAGAGGAAGACGGAATAAACGGTCTTTTCCCATAGACATTTGGCCTAGGAGTGAAAGAAGGAGAGGGATTATTCGTCATAGCTTCATCCCTAATGGCCTTCATAGAATTCTCGGCCCACAAAGCATTATCATATAAATCCCCAAAGGAAGTAGTATTCCTCCTCAGTTTACTTTGAAGTAAAGCACTTAAATTGTTGCGGTAATAGAAGGCTCGGTCCTCGTCATCTCTGATAAGTCTCGGAGCAAAATGAGCAAGCTTGTTGAACTCAGTAGTGAAGTCCTGTGCCGACAAGTTGCCTTGCTTAAAGTCAATAAACTCCTTGAGCCTTTGTTGCTTAAGCTCCTTAGGATAGAATCGACCTTCCACTAGAGCTTTGAAACAAGCCCAATTGAAATCATCTTCGAGAGTAGCGGTGGCACTAGTGATAGCCCACCAATTATCTGCTTCCCTTACAAGGAAGTGCTTTGCGATCCTCACCTTGTCCTTTTCATGGACTTAGTATAGATCAAACTGCTTCTCCATCTCTCAGAACCATTCCGATAGCTCGGTAGGGTCCGGTTCTCCACCGTAAGGTATAATCTTACTCCTAGCTATTTGACCTGCTATCCAAGCTTAGCCTCCTTGATGGTTATCTTCTCTTCGAGGGGGAACTTGGTTGGCTAGAGCAATAGCCCCATACTATTGATTCTTCAACACTTGAGTAAGAGCTTCCAGCATAACATTCTCTACTACTCGAGGTCTAACCATCTTCATAAGAAACAAAAACAAATTAAGTTACTCCTATCAATTAGCATAAACAAATAGACTACCAAGTAAAGTCCTTAACTTCTACCCATCTCTCATTTATTATCTCAAGGTCAAGTAGTTTAAGTTTAGGGTTCACGTGTGTGCGTCGGGAGCGATAAAGCTCTGATACCAACTGTGACAACCCTCGCGAATGCAAAGTAAAACATACAAGCATGTGATTTAATTAGCGGAAATACGGTGTTTTAAAAACTTTTTACATGCAATAGAAAATACGAGGAGTGTCAAAAATTACAAACCAAAGTACGAAATATACTACAACAAGAGACGTAGTCTCTCCAAATGTTATCAAAGTAAAAGTGATTAGCAAACAAGCTAAATAACGTCTAGAGGTGTTTCATCCAGGGACAACGCCCGCTAGCTCACACCCGAACCCAAAATACCAAGCAAAATGCCAACCAATCAAGCAACCTGCTCATCCATGAAAAACATGAACCCCACAGTCAGTGGGGAGTAACTCCGGGTTCTCCCAGCCATATCACATTAAACGTACATAGAAGGAAATACAAAAGTAGAAGCATGCATATATAGATATACATGTGAAATACGATAAGGATAGATAGGCAATTCAATATATATCGATAAGAGCATATGGAATACAAATCCGAATCCATCATGTTATACAAAGACTCGGGGAAGACACTCTTAAGCAACCGAATACGCTCACTAGGGCTTGCATCTCACCGTTAGCGGTATAAGTTTGATAAGATTGAGACTCGACAAACAACCATGCCAAGTCATCCAATGATCACAAATAATCAATCATGTAATCATCCATCCAAACATACCAATACATTGATGACATCTCTCACGGTAAATGAAACGCAGGCGCACTAGCACCGTGTACATGGCAAGTATGATTAAAAGGCATCCACGGGATAAACATTTCCCTGAATGCATACACGATTACATTTCGTATATGTGGACTAATTTCCTCCGGTAGGACGACGATAATAATACGGTCCTAGTCTAAACCTGGCCAGGCTCTCGGAATAACGTTTTCCGATTCGACATACGATAAACATTTCGCATCCCAGACTCGGTCAATCATAGACGCCGAGTACCCCAAATTCGGTCGACATTCACGAAAGAGGGGGAAAAGAGCACAAGCCTCATAACAAGCGGTACGCTACATGCAAATGACACCACCTCGCAAGTACACAACATTTGACTGCCGGGTCGATCAACGCAAAGCGTTCGCCTCCCAACAACATCGTCGTATGCCCACTAACACATGCAATTAAGCAGTATGGATACATCCCCGTTCCGACATTCCAGCCTTACGAACGTGGAGGTAGCCAAGGGAATGAGAGTACAAAGCACATAACAAAATAGTGCTCAAACCGTAACATTTGTAAAAACCGACTCAAAGTGGGACATACCAAAAACCGTCACAAAACATGCGATACAAGCGAATGAAATATCATATACGCAAAACATTAATATTTAAAGTCATTCCGTAAATTTATACGATAAATGAACCATCGGAAATATTATAAACGAAAACGTAAACAAGAAATACAAGGAACCTTCCAGCAGGTGCCAGCCGGTGAGGTGGACCGGCTGCCGGCCACCCGGCTGGTACCATATGACATACGAAAAAATCCAATAAAAAGGCAGTGTGTCCCAGCCGGTCAGGTGCACCGGCTGCCGGCTGGGACCAACGCATAAGAGAAAAACAAAGAGGAAAGGTAGGGGTGTCTCAGCCGGTCGGCCGGCTGAGACCTAACTCATGCATAACTCTTACGTAACAACAATGTTATACAGCCACTGCCCCAGCCGGTCAGCTGACCGGCTGCCAGTCGGCCGGCTGGGGTCAACATCACGCGAAAATGCCAATTTCACTAAGGATCAACATTTAACAACAATCATCTATCATCATAATTCATCAATTCTCATAGGAGTTCTCAACAAACAACAAGTAGCATCATCAACACAATTTCTAAGCTTACCAATCATATTCTAAATACGATTCCTAACATAGAAAACACGTAAAACACGTAAATGATATCGAGTAACCCTTCACCGTTACCTTTTTGCGTCTTTACTCCGCGTCAATGTCCTCTTCAATCAAGAAGTAGTCTTTGTCGGGATCTTGGAGGTCACCACCTACAAATAGTTAATAAAAGATGAATATAAGTCACCTTGAGAAAGACGGATAATTTGAAAAGCGAGAAAGACGGTAATTTTATTACCAATACGGATAGAGGAAGATGAGAGGGAAAGAATAAGACGAACTTACGTGAATTTGAGCGAGAAATGAGAGAGTTATGACGATTATAAGACGGATCAAATATGGAAGCTAGGTTTTTGGGGTTTTCTTAGTGAGGAAGAAAGAAATGTTGAGTTGTGAGGAAGTTAGGGTTAGGGTTAGTATAAGTACAGAGTGAGTGGAAAAAGTCAAGAAAAGTCAAAGACGCCTTAAGACGTGATTCACTTGAAATCTCGCGTAAAATCCAAATACGAACTCGGAAATTCAAAAATTCGACACGGGAAATTTAGTTCTAAACTAAAACTAAATTTCGCTGAAAAGTATCCGTAAAATATTTTTACTACAAAAATAGGGTACATTTGCGGGTGTTACAGTGGCTCATGAGGCTATCTTTAAAGAAAATAGTTTTATTTTTCTAAAGATAGAGTGGGAGAAAATAAGCCACAACGTAAAACTATTAAGGGACTAGTGAGAAAACCAAAAGAAAATGTTCTTAGGTTAGACTCAAGACTAGTGAGGAGACCAAAAGAAAGCGTTCTTAAGTAAATCCTTAGACTAGTGAGGAGACGGATATAAAATGTTCATTATATAATCAGATTATGATCTATGAAGTGGAAGAAGTACCTAGTACTTTTAAAAATTTGATTTTCTACATAAGAGCCTAATGAAACTAATTGGAATCTATGCAAAGGAATGATTTATTTGGAGTTGTCCAATAATAATTGCATGGATGGACATGAAGATGTCTACAAAAGCTAAGTTAATGTGTAACTATTCTAAGATCCAAATCATCAGTGCGATGCCTCATAGTGAGTGTGTACAACATACGTAACAAAACCATTTGTCCAAATAGAGATTTGGAATGGGATGTGTAAACGACACAAGCCTAAGGTTTCCACCAACACTTAAAGGTTGTGATGATCATTTCTATTATGTGATATAAGAAGAGTTTCACTGAAATTGTCGAGAAGTCATGTATATACATAAATTTGAGTGGGAGTTAAAGTGATCATGTTTAGACATGAAATTCAGTGGGAGAAATTGTCTTCCACGTAAATTACGTATCACTCATTGTGAATGACGTATTTATATTGCCTTTTGCTAAGGAGTGGTTTGATTTTCAATCCCGTATAAATGAAGGCATTATGCATACAAAAATCAAAATCTATTATGAAATAGGAAATTTTAGCTTGGCATTTAGACAAGTGTCTTATATTGATAAGATCCTTCATCTATTTCAACAAGTTGGGTAGGTTATTCATATTGATGAAAATGGGATCACTATAAAAGGGCCATAATCATCCACTAAACCGAAGAGTTGTTCATCACATGAGTACTAATGTTTCTGCCATTAGGTAAATCATGTATGCCATTACATGCATGTACCTAAATGACTTGTATGCTGGGTGCATGACAAGCCTATACCAAATATATCCACATGAGTGTCATTGGATAGCTTACAAGAACATCCAAAAGGTTCTCAAGGAGAACTAGGGATACATTCTTGTGTTTGGTAGAGAAAATTTGGATATGTGCTAAAGGTAACACAAACCCAAATTTCTAAACTTATAAGGATTTATCGAAATCCTAGGCGTAATTTTGTTATACAAGAAGCGAATAACTAAAAGGATTATTGAAGAGTCGACCATTAGAAATTCTACAAATAAAGACCTAGTACATTATGATGAGGATAATGTGGCTTACAAGGAGCTAATGGTAGATCCTTTCATCTAAATACCTATCAGTTATCATGATAACGAGTGGGAGCATCTTTCAAGTTAAAGAGCCCAACACTAGATAGAGATTTGATTTTTGATCTTGTCTCGTGAATTTTGAAGTCGTCGTTGGACTGTTTTTGTTTTGATAGTGGTCGTTGGACTGTTATTTATCTGAAGTTGTTGTTGGACAGTTTTTTTTTTGAAGTCGTTGTTGGACTATTTTTTATTCGATAGTCGTCGTTGGACTGTTTTTTTATTTGAATTTTTTGTTTTGAATTCATTCTTGCACCCATGGTGATATGAGACAATATAAGAAATTTGTGCATATTTGATAGTCATATGAAGAATAAGAATCAGACGAGTCGAGTAGAAAGATGGAGTCTCCAAACCTAAAGGTCACCTAGAGACAAGGCGATCAAGGAATTTTCACTACTAGAGATAGAAAAGGTGGTAAATGCATGCCCTTGTTAAGGCTTATTCTAAGAGGTCGAATGATCTGCACTACTGAGATATGACCTAAAGTATTTTGAGTCTATTCTACTAGTTAAGGGTAAATAGTAGAGCAAATGACTAATAAAAAGGTACATGTGCTCTTTTCCTTTTCTGTTTTTGGCAATTCCATTTAGGCTTTGCTCGGGTTGATGAACACCTGCCTGACTTGTTCCCGGCATCTTGGAAACTGAGGTAAGAGACCGAAGACGGATTAAAACATGATCGACCATTCTAGCACACTTACTAAAAAAGATTCGACTTGTGAAGTGGGAGTGTGCCATTGTGTTTCAGTGAGTTTTGAATATGACTGGTTTTGAAATGTTTGTCTTAAGCGACCGTAGTGTGGTTGTAGGAGCGATGACTCAAAGTAGAGAAATGACTCGAATTGTGAAGTGGGTGTGTGCCACTGTGCTAAATGAGTCTTAAAAATGGCTAGTTTTGAAATGTTTGTCCTAGACAACCGTAGTGTGGTTATAGGAGTGATGACTCGAAGTGCAGAAATGACTCGACTTGGGAAGTGGGTGTCTGCCACTGTGCTAAGTGAGTTTTGAAAATGGCTAGTTTTGAAATGTTTGTCCTAGACAACCGTAGTGTGGTTGTAGGAGTGATGACTCGAATTGGAGAATGACTCGAATTGGGAAGCGGGTGTGTGCCATTGTGCTAAGTGAGTTTTGAAAATGGCTAGTTTTGAAATGTTTGTCCTAGACAACCGTAGTGTGGTTGTACGAGTGATGACTCAAAGATGATTTTGACTGAACATTTGGGCAGAGTTTCGACTCATTTTGCGCTATTTCAGGCCACCTTTGAAAATGTTTTACCGTTTTGAAAAGGATTTTTCTTTTTGAAAAGTTCGTCATGGTTTTATTTACAAAAATGGTGACCACGTATGGGTTATAGACATTTATACAAGCATTATAACGGTATGCTGAGTGCATTTAAAATGGTTTTGGTTTAAAAGGTGGGTTGCCATACCAAGCAATTAAACCAAGGGTATGTAAAGAGGTCAGTGCCAAACATGAGTAAGGTCGGATCCTAGTTCATTTGCTCGAGTAGTGAAAGCTCTTGATACTTACATGAGTATGTACCATGGTATGGTTGACGTCAATTGCTATATATCCTTAGGCCCAGATAAGAATTTGGACCGTCCAGACAGGACGATTGGTAAAAATGGGTTGGGTTGGGCCTAGGAAGGCCGAATAAAACGACCTAAGAAGGTCGAGTAATGAAAACCGATAACTGTGTTTTACAAACTATTCCCTAACCTTGTTCAAGTTTCACCCTGGGTAACACGTAAGTGTATATATCCCCAGCGGAGTCGCCAAACTGTGATACACGGATTCGCGACCACGTGCCAGGCTATGGCGTGAGGAACCACGATCGGGCGCGCTTGAAAAGTGAGAAACGAAGAAATACGCATTTGTGGAGTCGCCACCAACTTTTGCGAGAAGTTGGAACCTTTCGAATACCTCATGCCATGTCAAGACATAAAGCAATGACATGATCACTAAGAACTTGTTACCCTTAGAATTCTATGTCTTGAATGACTCTCGTGGATGCAAATGAACACAGATGTTCCCGGGGATCTGGAGTAAGGGGTGAGGGTACGTATTAGGAAGTTCTTTAATCGAACACAAAATCCCGCCCGCCTCGATAGCGGCCTCTACTAATGACTAGGGAAACTCTTCTGTACTCGATATGTTGTCGGTTATATGCATGCTATGCAACATCCACGTTTTAACCCTATTATGTGAGCTTAGACTATGTTGGTGAACACGTAGTTTAGCAATCAATTATGTCGAAATAGGAATTAGATTGATTACATGTGAGAAGACAATTAAATCATACAATCGTTGCAATAATTCATGACTAGATAAAATTACAAAAGAATTACATTGATTACAACGGATCTCGGGATCTATGTTGGAAATATGTCAGAACAAAGATTTGAAAGAAAAAAAGAAAAGAAAAATAGATTAAAAGACGGATTATCAGGGATATTAGGATTAATAGTTGATTAAATACGCAATTTGTGTTCATTGGTGATTTTACGGTTATAGAGGTAGGTTCTGGCTGTGAAGCCAGAATCGCGATCAGTTTGTGTTCATTGGTGATTTTACGGTTTATTATCGATCTATAAGTCGAATAAAGATGATTTAATAGATTAATTTGCACTAAATTATATCGAAGAAGAATTCAAATACTAGATATGAACAGATATAATCTCTAAAGACACGATCTTGATCTAAAGATAGCAAAAACCCGCTAATATTGCATTATTAGGGATAAAAAAACGAACAATCTAAATATGAAAAAGGTGATTTAAATAAGACTATTAAAAAAGGTTTTAAAAAGGTTTGACATAAATCGGAGATGAATCTTACATGAATTAAATAAAGTACAAAATAAAATACAAAAGATGGGATTATTACACCCTGAGACTTACGTGTTGACGAAGCGAAAATAACTAAGTTGCGTTTTAGTGATAGCTCGACTCAAATGTAAGGAAATCGCCCTCGTTAGTGGATCGAAAAATCGATTGAAAGATTGATTAAGTGTAGTGATCAAATTGGCCGGTCATGCAAAACGAGACAGGTACCTGAAGGATCTGAGCTTACGTGATCGATTGATCAAGCACGTAGATGTCAAAATGCTTAGAGCAAGCTCTAGAATGCAAAGAGAGAAGAGAAGGGCAAACACTCGCATGCCTTAAAAGTGAGAACGAAGCTCTCCTTTTATAGGAAAAATAGTAAGAGTTTTGGAATAACTCGAACTAGGAAAGAAATCTAGGAAATATTCCGGAAACAGGAAAATCGAACTAAGGAAGAGGCGCAGCAGGAACTGCGACTCTTGGAAGAGGTGCAGCAGCTGCTGCGTTATTTCCCAAGAAGTATCCTATTTTGAAAGAAATATTTCCGCGTTTCCTTTATGGAATTGCGGTTGATTTCGAGTTCCTTTTAAATAAAATACGGATATATTTTACCAAAAAAGATAATTTTTGAAATATTAAAATATCCGGAATATTCTCGAGCCTTCAGACTCGGTTTTAAAAGATGGTTTATAGAAAATGAAGCGGTTTTTGACCCGCACTCTAAATAAACTCTAATGACTGTCAAAACGACCGTATCTGCACGTAGATGACGACCGAGGGGTAGACACAAGTAATTGAGCTATCACTTGACGATAAACTTATGAACTGTCATAAATCGTTCCGCGTACCAAACATGCAACCCAATCATTACTGGGTGGTTGGCGGAAGGTCTAGAATTGAGGTATCTACACATCACTGCTATCACCTCCAAGCTTTTCAGAATAATTGTATTAATGCATTGGGTAGAATAATCATAAAAATTGATGTTAAACAGTTTTGGATTCCATACAATCCAAACCTAGCTTCTTTGTTCAATCTATTATTAGTAGTTAATGATCCAACCATCTACCTTTTTACCTTCAATACTATTTAGAGACAAGGCTTTAACCTTTGTCTCAAGGAGCCCAAACGAACCCACCTTATTGGAATGAAGAAACCATTTGACATGTCTGTGTTTAGTGGGATTGTTCAAACCCCTCACATTCCAAAACCCAAACCTATTCATTCCCCTCTACTTGGTGATGACCATTACCACTTGTCCTAATTCCTATCTTGGGTGTAAAGGAGTTGTTCAAAGCTTCTAGGATGGTATGCGTGTTGGAGTAAGTGTCCTCCACCATAGTGCTTTCACTAAATAAATCTCATTAGAGGAATGTTACAGGGATATATATTTATATAGTCAGTTGGTCAACGAACGTATATCGGTAACGGTTGACCGACTAGAGTTTGACGTTACTGTCGTATGACGGCGGTGTCCAGCTGATCTCTTGCGGTCACATCTATAAGAAGCAGCCCCATAGAAAAACTAGTTTTTTGTATATGATACAGTTTAATTAATACCTTATAAATATTAACTAATGGTTAGTTAAGTGAGTTTTAATTGAGATGAACGAGTTTGGAACTCGAGCCTAATGGATTGGTTAATCAATTGTATGATAATTGACTAATAAATTATTTATATCATATAATATGATCAAATGAGACGGTATTTAATAATTAATGGTTAATTTACTAAATTCCATTAGGTATTTATATAAATCACGAGGTGGAGGTAAAAGGATAATTATAATTACAATGAGTTGTAATATTAGCCAAATGTGTATTTAATGACCCATTATATATTGATATAATGGTCAAATAAACACTTAAAAGTTAAGTGAATATTATTTTGTTATTTGTATCATTTAATTGTTAATTGGTCATATAATTATGTGAGTGACTTATTATTATTTGTAAGACAAATATCAAAAGTCAAATAAGACCCAAAATTAACAAATGGACTAAAATAGGTGGAAAATTCCACAAAACGTTAAGCAATATTTCCACCCACCATTTGATGACATAATGGTGAACATGTAATCAAATTCTACTCATATTTTGCCTATAAATATCATGCTCTTAAGTCATTACGAAGAAAAGTTGTTCATTTTTCTATCATCAAAACCTTATTACTCATTCATCATCTTTATTGATTCATCTTCACAAAAATTCACATGCAAATTAATATACATCTATATTACTAGTGTAGTAATAATAATAGTATTATTTTGTCGTAAAAGGGTTAGTTCTTATTAATACCTAGTTAGTATTAATAAGGATTTTCGGGTGATCTTCTTGGGTGGATCAAGGAAGGAGGTGTTCTAACTTGAACACTTGAAGACTTTGAGTATCTATCATCATCCTACATCAACAAGGAGTTGTTGATTATCATTTTCTCTATTTTAAGGTAAAATGAGGTACTTTCTTTAAGACTATTTCATTAATTGTACCATGCATGTAACTAGATCCTACTTAAAACTAAATTATTTTAATTTAGTAACTAATTAGAAGTGTCTAATTAGGGGTCTATTACTTTCAATGCTGGCCAAATCTATGAACTCTATACCCACCATCTTCCACTTCTTGTCTACTAATTCTCAAAAGAGGCGAAGTAGAAGAAGGCTCCACAGAGGAAGAAGCCTCCTTATTGCGAACCACATGCATGCTCAACTTACATCCCCTAATCTAGTTGATGCTTAATTGGGTGACAATATGAGCTTCTTCTTGCCTTTTTCCTTTTAACCAAATGTTTATGTTGTCAAACCTTATTCATAACTTTAGGAGGATTAATATTAGGTTGCTTGTTTTTCACTGCTTTACTGTATTCAGCAGTACTATACCCAACCCCCTTACGGTTTTCACAAACCATGAGTTTCCATTCATATTTCACATGTATAACGACCAAGTTACCATGTTCATAAAAAAACTTGACTTTTTCAGGAATAGGTATGCCTAGTTGGATTTCTATCAAGACTATGGCATATAGTGCTTTGGTTTTGTCCTCAGTAGCCATATAACATTGAATGAATTCACCTATCAATCCATAGATCCTAAGAATTCCTTTACCCAAAAATTTTAAAGGTAATATATGAAGTTTAACCCATACAAGAACCGATTTAACCTCATGCTTAACCAGTTCAATTTCAGGAGACTAATGCTTCACTATTAAGGGTTTGTTATCAAACAAAAAATAACCCTGTTTCTGAATAGCCTCTCTAGCCTCTATGTGACAACCCTCGCGATAGCGGAAATAAAACATAACAAGCATGCAATTTAAATAGCGGAAAATACGATATTTTTAAAACTTTTTACATGCCGAAGGAAGAGTACGAGGAATGTCAATTAAATACTAACTAAAGTATAAAATACTACAAAGAGACATGGTCTCTCAAAATGTAATCAACCATAAAAGATGTTTAGTAAACTAGCTAAGAACGTCTTAGGGTGAATCGTCAAGTCCAACGCTCGCTAGCTCACAACCGAACCAAAAAACAAGCAAAGATTCAGCCAAGCAACCTGTTCATTCATGAAACATGAACGCCACAGTCAATGGGGAGTAACTCCGGGTTCTCCCAGCCATATCACAAGTAAACATACGTAGACGGTAATAAACATGTAGAAGCATACATATATACATATATATATATATATATATATATATATATATATATATATATATATCTATATATATATATATATGTGAAATACTAGAAGTACAAATAAGCATTTCAATATATTAAGATATAGGCGCATGAAGTACAAAACTGTAAGCATTAGATTATAGATAGAATCGAGGAAGACACCCTTAGGCAACTATATACTCACTAGGGCTTACATCTCACCGTTAGTGACATTTACTTGATAAGATAGAGACTCGACATAAAAACCACGCCAAGTCATCCATCGGTCACAAAGAGTCAACATATAGCCATCCATTCAAACATATGATTATGGTAACATACTCTCTCACTGTTAATGACACGCACTAGCATTATGTACAAAATCAAGACAAGTCAATGTAAGTCCACGGGATAAGACGTTTCTCGGAACCATATACGATAAGAGGTCTCGTATACTCATGAGCTAGACAAACATGTTCACGGGGTAAGACGTTCCCCCGAATCGTGTACGATAAGACGTTTCGCACACACAAGACTCTAATCCTCCCAGTAAGACGACAGTAAAAATACGGTCCTAGTCTAAACCTGGCCAGACTTTCGGGATAAGACATTTCCCTATTCGACATGTGGTATGACTTTCCACATCCAAGACTCGATCATACAAAGACGTTGAGTACCCCAAATTCGGCTAAACCACACGAAAGAGGCGGAAAAAGATCTATAGTCAAAAGTCAAGCTAGTACGCTACATGCAATGACACCACCTCACAAGGATACAACATTTGACGGTCGGGTCGATATACGCATTGCGTTCACCTTCTAACAACGTCGTCATATCCCCACTAAAAAATTGCACAACGGCATCACGGTTAAACCTCACCGCTCCGATATTTAAGTCTAACGGGTACAAATTGTGACCGGGAAATGAGAGTTCATCGCCCTCAACAATTAGTGCTCAAATCAAAACATAGGTAGAACCGACTCAAAGGGGGACATATAAAAAACCATCACGAAACATGCGATATGACTCTATAAGAGAGTGGGGTATCATATATTCTAAACCTGAATATTTAATACTATTACGTAAATTTATACGATAAACGAACCGTACAAACTATTATAAGTGAGAGCATAAGGAAAAAAATGGAAAAGGAACACAGGGGGTGCCAGCCGGTCAAGGGGACCGGCCGCCGGCTACCCGGATGGCACTACAGCAACAATCAAACAACACCAAACATATAGGGGTGTCCCAACTGGTGGGTGTGACCGGCCGCCAGCTACCCGGCTGGGAACACATACCAAAAGTGATAAAAGAAGAAAAGATGGGGGTGTCCCAGGCGGTCGGCCGGATGGGAATTACACAATACCAAACATAATCGAAGAACCAATTTCACTTCAGCCGCGTTCCCAGTCGGTCGACTGACCGGTGGCCGGTCGACCGGCTGCGACTACAAACGCACGAAATTCATCAACAACATTAACCAACACAAATTCTATGGATACTCATCCAATTCCAACCACATTTACTAACATCAAACCACATTAAATGCATAATAATCGTCATTAAACATTGGGTAAACATCAATTAAAGCATTAAAACACGCATTGATATCGAGTAACCGTTCACCGTTACCTTTGTGCGTCTTCAATCGTCTTCTAAGTCTTCCTCCACGAGATAAAAATCCTTGTCGGGGTCTTGAAGGTCTCCATTTACACAAGGACACAAAAGATGAATACAATTCACCTTTGAGAAAGACGAAAAAATTGAAAATGAGAAAGACGGTAACTTTATTACCACACAAGGTAGAGGAGGATAAGAGAGGAAGATTATGATAAAAATCAAGAGATTTGAGTGAGGAATGGATGAGTTGTGTGAAGCTTGAGTTGATAAAAAATGGTGGTTAGGGTTTTGGTGGTTTGTGTGAGGTTGAAGAGGGTGAGTGGAAAAATGGGGGAAAATGGTCCAAAATGTGGCCCAAGGTGTAACCCACACGGAATTCCGAGTAGAGTCCGAATACGGACTCAGATTTGCTAAATTAGACACGGGAAACTAAGTTCTAATCTAACTCTAAAATTACGCTAATTAATAATAATATAATATTATTAAAATAAAATAGGGTACATTTGCGGGTGTTACAATCACCCCATCTTTTAAAAGTTTTGCCCTCGAAACTTGAGAGTAGAAAAAAAAAGTATCAATGACAAGAATCGGTTTTCAAAATTAATACGAAAGCTTTTACAAGGGAAAACATTTATGAAACGAGGCTCTTCTCGAAAACGGTTTAAAGAGATTTTTCATAAGTGCGAAACTTCATTTATGGACCAGAAGAGTGCCCGTCACGAACAAGAACTCTAGTTATCCAAATCAAAGCAATGTCGAAATAGTGAAATCGAAAATCAAACAAGCGTTAGTAAGGGCAGGACTAGTCACCAGACGTCTCCAATAACAAGTCCAAACATCCAACCAAATGCAAAATCCAAATATAAAAGCAAAAGAAATCTATTTTCTCCAAAAAGAGGGTACACAATCCATCTTTAGACTTCATTGAAAAGTTCAATTAGAAATACTTTATGGAAATTTGAAGGCTTTCTCAAAGATAAAATCAAAATAAGAAGACATTACACGTGGATAGAGCGACTCGAACATCAAGCTCACAAATCACGATAATAAGAGGTATGTCCGACGAGCAAAATGGACCAAAAAGGGGAAGGATTGAAGAGTAGCAACTTGAGCAAGGGTCAATGATCGGTCCTGTCGCAAGCCCGATGCAAAGATAAATTACCCAGACTAGGCTAATAACAAATTAATGTAATTAGGGAAGTAGGGGTCGATCCTCAGGGAGATGGTATTTCCTATGGATTGTGAATCGTCTCACAATTGAGTTTTATCTAATGATTTTCTGGGTTTTGGAGTTTTGAATTCTAAACTAATAAAGAACATAAATAAGAACAAACTAAAATGAAATCAATAAAGCAAATGACGATTAAACAATAATGAGAAGCATCTAGGGAAATAGGTTCACACATGTAGATTGACATATTGATGAAATTGGATTTAGGATATGCAAGTAATTCATTGCGCGTTCGTAAGAATGGTGTGTTCATTACAATCATAGATCAGATGGTCTAGCAGGCTTTTTATGCGATTTACTAGGTCTTAATCCACTATGTCATGCTTTGTCTATTCAAATCTCGTATATCTACCTTGGAAAAGAATTCCATACTAGTCAATGATTGTGATCAAGAATCGTCAACTATCGTTAAAGTCGAAACATGCATAGACACAATGTTTTAAAAGCACAATTTCTTTTATCCAATCATCATCTTTTAATCAATCTAACATGGCTACCCTACACCCTAGAAAGGTGACTACTCACTCATGATTATGTTTATGTCTATGATGATATTAACAATGAAAGTTAAGATAGGCATATTTAGTTGATTTTGATAATAATTTAGACTCTCTATGTGACGATAATAAGGACGCTTTTTGACAATCTAAGAAATGAAACTACGATTATAACAACATGAAAATGAATCTAATGAAATAGAAAATAACAATCAAATGGAAATTAATAAAGAACAATAAACAAAGGATAAATTAGGAATACCTAGGTGACGATCAACAATGAAAGCGATAACAATAATAGAAATCCCTCGCATAGAAATACTGTACCTTGAATTATAACTCTTGTACCCAACAAAGTAGACTACAAAGATTGAAATTCTTATTGAACTAAACTAATGTTTCGATATGAAATGGAAAGAAATAAACTAAGAACAAAAGACAAAAGTAAGACAATCTAATCTAGAAAGACTAAAACTAAAGAGAAAATATAAGGAAAAAGATGTTGTGTAAGAGATTGTTGTATTGGATGGTGTATTGTGTTGTGAGGCTAGAGCATCTGTTTATAGTATTAGGGTTTCGTGGAGAAGAGGTCGGGCATTAAACACATAGGAAAAATAAGGAAGAAGGAGCCTCAATGCTCGGATCAGCACACATCCCCGTTCGGGTACACACTTACCCGATCGGGTAAGTGGTCTTCTGGAAGCTCTTGACTAACTCTTCATCTTCCTTTGCTTGACTCGACTTCCAACATCCCCCTTGACTTCTACAATCGGGTTTGTTGCCTGGATTTGATGTAAAGCGATGAAGTCTTCCGCCCAATTGATTGATCTTCCGACAACTACGAAACCGTCTTTGCTTCTTCTCTCTCTTAAGTTAGTGAACCCTCTTGAAATGCCTTACACATGGTCAAGCTTTCTTCTTTGAATCGTCGGGTTCTAGGCAAATGCTCGGGAATATAGAAAAAGGGCGTAGAAACGTCACTTTCCCTACAAAACAAGTTAGAACGCAGGAATTCGCCTAGAAGACGATATTAGATCATAAAATGGCTTAACAAAGCACAAATGACATATAAAACTGAGCTAAACTGGGGGTTAAAATCATACAAATAATCACTTATCAAACTCCCCCAAGCTAAACTATTGCTTGTCCTCAAGCAAATATAACAAACAATACCAGGACAAGGTTGCAAGCGTTGGCTACTACACCATCAGGAAACAAATCTCAACGTAAGACTTTGAAAACATAATGAATCATAACCCAAAAGCAACGTGGGCAAGAATGATAGATAAACATGGCTGAGATTTACATAACGGCGTAACGCAAAGAATTTCACTACAGAATTTCGGCTCTTGCATGATCTTTTGACAAATGGACTCTCACGGCACACTCGAACACTCAATGTATGTAAAAGGTGATTTCTTTATGTGTAAATGTTTTTGAGACACTCACCTATCTACGACTTATGAAAATGTGTCCGCAGGCTAATATGGTAAACAATTCAAAACACAAGTCAAAGATCATAATGCACATAGAAAAGAAGCCGAAAAATAAGAAGAAGGCTTTGGGAAATGGGTGAAAGGTGGATAAATAGTTATGGTCATGTGAAGGTTATAGTGAGCTAGCAACTGACCAATGATAAATGAATACTCAATCCAAACTTTCGGTTAATTCCCACAAGACAAATAGCGAAGCCAGAAGCAACAGATTGGCTTATTACACACAAAACACAAGGGTAAACTCCTTCTGAAAATTGACTTTTGAGGAGATACTCACAACTTCTTCTCTTATTTCTTTTTCTTTCCTTTTTTCAATTTCGATTTTTCTTTTTTTTTTTCTTTTTTCTTTTTTCTTTTGAACATAACTTCACTTCCTGAGCTTTTCGTTTTCCAAATTCACTTTGACAGATAAGAACAATTCTTCTCAAAAGAGCACCCATACACCATAGTCTAGCTACTATCTCAAAAGGTAGGCAGTTTTTACATGTAGCTATTATTTTGTGAAGCATTTGTATGAAGGGGCTAATTTTGAGGGGCAAATTAAAGTGAAAAAGGCTTCAAATCTTAGTGAATCATGAATGCAATGCTTATAGAAATGAAATGAGAACCATACTTATGCGTTTTGACATGACACACATCACAAGGAAAACTACACACACCTAAATGAGACTGGGTATGGATGTACCAGTCTAAGGAGGTTCTACCTTACAATATATGTAGTTTGCCAAATGTCAAGATCAAGCGTACTCATCTATAGATTCGTTCCATGCCTACTGTGTACAGGACTTCCCCATGTATGCAAAATTCAATAAATATTGAATCATTATCTTTTGAAAGCTCTAAGTTTGGGAAATGTAACATGTTAGCATAGTAAACAAGCAAGCAAAACATGAAAAGCATTCAATTGTGTTCAAAAATTTTAAAAAAAATCTTCTCTTTCTTATTCAAAATTTGAAAAATATAGCTAAAATACAAAATGGAAAATATGCAATCCCTCCCCCAAGCTAAACATCACATTGTCCTCAATGTGAGCACAAAAGCTAAATATGCAATGAGACGCTTAATTGGAAGAAAGGAAAAATGAAAGAAGAATGAAGCTTACTAGTCAGCGCGGACTCCCCCAAGCTAGTCTTTTGGACTTTTGACAAGGAAGGTCGTCAGAGATTCTTCCAAAAATTCTTTCATCTGCAAAGAAATCTAACAAAACAACGTAAAAGGGAAAAATAAAAAATGCAAAAAGGGAAAACACGGGTTGCCTCCCGAGAAGCGCTTGTTTAACGTCTTGCTCGACGAATTTTTCATTAGAATCATTAGGTAGAGGATGGACGCTCCGTATAGACAATATCTAAACATCCGATGATAGAATTGCTATAATAGAGTTTCAGTCTGTGTCCATTAACTTTGAATTTCTCACCATTGCTAGTCACTAGTTCCACATAGCCGTACTTGCTCACATATGTGACAGTGAATGGTCCAGACCATCGGGATCGAAGTTTTCCCGGAAAAATTTTCAGACGGGAGTTGAAAAGAAGTACTTGGTCACCGACATTAAATTCTTTCTTAATTATCCTTTTGTCATGCCAACGCTTCGTATTTTCCTTGTAGATCCTAGAATTCTCATAATCTTGCAAACAAAACTCCTCTAGCTCGTTGAGTTGCAAAAGTCTTCTATCAGCGCTAAGCTTAGTGTCTTAGTTGAGTTCTTTGATAGCCCAGTAAGCTTTATACTCTAACTCGACAAGAAGATGACAGGCCTTTCCAGAAACCAATCGATAAGGAGATGTTCCAATCGGGGTTTTAAAAGCTGTGCGATAAGCCCACAAGGTGTCATCGAGCTTATTACTCCAATCAGTTCTAGATCTTGAGACTACTTTCTGAAGAATTGTTTTCAGCTCTCTATTTGAGACTTCTACTTGACCGCTGGTCTGAGGGTGGTAGGCTAATCCTCGTCTGTGATACACACCATATTTGGAAAGCAGAGTGTCTAACTGCTTTTCTCCAAAATGAGTTCCTCGATCACTAATCACGGCTCTGGGTACACCAAAACGTGGAAAGATGATCTTCTTAAATAGCCGTATCACAGCTCTAGCATCATTAGTGGGAGTGGCAATTGCTTCTACCCATTTAGAAACATAGTCAACAGCGACTAAGATGTAACGATTTCCGTTAGAAGAAGGGAATGGTCCTTGATAGTCAATACCCCAGACATCGAATATTTCAACTTCTAATATGCCGTTTTGAGGCATTTCATGTCTCTTGGATATTTGACCCATTCGTTGACAAGCGTCACAAGCCATAACAAAATCTTTTGAATTTTTAAACATCGAGGGCCAGAAAAACCCGGATTGCAAGACTTTGGTTACAGTCTTGGACGGACCATGATGACCACCATAAGCAGATGAGTGGCATCCTTCTAAGACTCCTTTAACTTCCCACTGGGGGATACATCGTCTATAAAGACCATCTGAACACTGCTTGAAAAGATAAGGGTCGTCCCAAACGAAGAATTTTGCATCATGCAAAAATCGCTTCCTTTGGTTATAAGAAAGGTCAGAAGGTAGCTATCGACTGATAAGAAAATTGGCCATATCAGCATACCAAGGAGAAGAGTCAGCAATCGCCATTAATGAATCATCAGCAAACGAGTCATTAATTGGTGTTGGCAATCCTATTTCAGTTACTCTTATCCTTGAAAGATGGTCAGCGACTACATTTTCTGCTCCTTTCTTATCCTGGATCTCTAGATCAAACTCTTGAAGGAGTAAGACCCATCGGATAAGTCGAGGTTTTGCCTCTTTCTTTGAAAGCAGATATTTCAAAGCAGCATGGTCAGTGTAAACAATGACTTTCGATCCTATAAGGTAAGAACGAAATTTGTCTAAGGCGTAGACAATGGCAAGAAGTTCTTTTTCAGTGGTGGCATAGTTGATTTGGGCAGGATCTAAGGTTTTACTAGCATAGTAAATTACATGAAGGAACATTTCCTTTCTTTGCCCTAAAACAACTCCAACGGCGTAATCACTCGCATCGCACATAAGTTCAAATGGAAGATTCCAATCAGGTGACTGGATTATAGGTGCGGTGATTAGAGCGCGTTTGATTTTGTTGAATGCCTCAAGGCATTCCTTCGTGAAATTAAAAGGCGCATCCTTAAAAAGGAGCTCAGTCAGAGGCTTGGCTATTTTAGAAAAATATTTAATAAACCGTCGGTAGAAACCGGCGTGGCCAAGGAAACTCCTGATTCCTTTTACATTAGCAGGTGGTGGCAGTTGTTCAATAACTTGGATCTTAGCTCGATCCACTTCAAATACCTCTTTCAGAAATGATGTGTGCTAAAACTACACCTTCGTTCACCATGAAGTGACACTTTTCCCAATTGAGAACAAGGTCGACTTCTTCACAGCGTTTTAGAACTTTCGATAGATTTGTCAAACAATTATCAAAGGAAACGCAATAGACGCTAAAGTCGTCCATGAATACTTCCATGATAGTCTCAACAAAATCGGAAAAGATACTAGTCATGCAACGCTGGAAAGTTGCAGGTGCATTACACAGGCCAAATGGCATTCGGCGATAAGCAAAAGTACCATAGGGACAGGTGAAGGTGGTTTTCTCTTGGTCCTCAGGGTGGATAGGAATTTGGAAAAATCCTGAGTAACCATCTAAATAGCAGAAATATTTGTGGCAAGCTAACCTCTCTAGCATTTGATCAATGAAAGGCAGAGGATAGTGATCTTTTCGAGTTGATTGATTCAACTTCCTGTAGTCAATGCACATACGCCATCCCGTCACAATCCTTGTGGGGATGAGCTCATTCTTCTCATTCTTGACTACTGTTGTTCCTCCTTTCTTGGGAACACCTTGGACAGGGCTAACCCATTTTGAGTCAGAAATTGCATAGATTATGCCAGCATCTAGCAATTTCATAACTTCAGCTTTAACTACTTCTTGCATGTTGGGATTAAGACGGCGTTGACCTTGAACACAAGGTCTTTGGCCTTCTTTTAAGTTAATTCTATGCATGCAAAAG
>JAIUZE010008883.1:0-10204 GCA_022085475.1 Heliosperma pusillum | reverse complement strand
AACGGTTTGTTTATAATAACCGTTGTCAATAATTGTAAATAAAGATGAAGAAAACACACAACACTAATAATACGACTGTACTGCAACACAAAAACTCTATCACAAAGCGATCGTATTGCACCACTAAGACATACTCCCTGATCGTCTTTCTGTCATCATCTCCCTTATTAATCAGGTATTATTTTTATCAACTATTTCTTATTAAGATTTTCTAGCTAGATTGTTCAATTCTCATTATTGAATTGTGGATTTCCTGAATGTCGTTTATTATTGAATTTGTGAATTAGTTCAATTCTAATTTTGCTTTATCAATTGAATAGCTTTGAATTGAATTTGTGAATTAGTGTATTATTGAATTTATGACCATTATTAAAATTAGTTTAATTACTTCTAATCTTAAGTCAAAAAACAAATTAACGTATCAACATTAATATTATTAAATAATAAGTTCAAACGGCGCCACACACTAATGGCGCCAAAACAACCAAACAACAACAACAAACTAAATTGAGTCCGGGTAAATCTCCCGCATAGCTGCCACCGCTAGAGGATATGCATCAATCAGGTCAACCTCGGACAGAACCAACCATTCCCACTGCTCTACCTGGGTCACTTCAACAAGGTCGACCCCATTTGGGAAACGGTGACGGTTATGTTCGGAAGCCACCCATAGATATGGCCCATGCTGGTGGTCCGTGCTCTCAATCCAATCTTTTCGCCCATGCCCGGCCTTGTCAAACATTCTTGTCAGTTTGAATGCGGACGCACGGTGAGCATCCGTCATCCCAAACTCGAAAACGAGTTCCCATGTAAAGTACCTGCGATGAAAATTTGGCCACATCTTCTTGATTAAGTAGCCATTTCGAATAAGCGTATCACAGAGTTTCTTGTAGCTTTTACACACGACGTAGCCACCCTCAATATGAGCAGGCATTTGTGTCATGATGCAAGCATATGGTTTAGTAAAAGTTTCAGACATTTTGTATGGTTGATATTAGTATTGAGGCTGGGAAATTTTGTATGGTTTAGCAAATATGTTATTGATTGGAGTTGGGAAATTTTGTATGTGGTTGATAGCCTTGTATTGAGGCTGTATTTATAGAGAGTTATTGATTGGAGTTATTGAGTCACATGCAGTTATTGATTCACATGCATGCATTGGTTCACATGCATGCATTGATTCACATGCATTTACAAATCCCAAAACGACTATACATTCACATGCAGTTATTGATTGAGTAAATGTGTGAATGTATATATGCAGTTACATTTCCTATGCAGTCAATGCACTTACTGCAATATGCAGTAACTACTGACTGTCCACAACGGTTATAAACAAAGGCCCGTTGTGGAAAGTAATAACAACGGTTTTTTTAACGAATAACCGTTGTTATTTCTCTATCACAACGGATTTTCATATTGGCGCAAATAGGGTGAAAATATATAACAACGGCTATGATGCACCGATGTAATTACTCTATCACAACGGTTTTAGTCAGCAAAACCGTTGTGAAAAGTAATAACAACGGGTTTTTTAACGAATAACCGTTTTTATTTCTCAATATTATTACTTTTAATTAAAAGATATTGCAGTCCAAACCCGTGAATAAACAACATCAGAACAACTGTAACAGTAGAACCAGCATTGATTAAAGCATCCATTGAACATCATCAATGGCAGCATAACCCCTCTATAAATACAGCCTCAAAACCCCTCCTTTAAATATTACATAACCCTAATTAATTACTCCAAAAATTAACATCATCAATGGCAGCAGTTAACCTTCCCAACGATGAGACGACCCTTACAAAATTGATTGCAGATGAGGAGGAGGCTCTTGCCGTAGTTCCCGCTGATCATCACCCATTGATTAAAGGATCCATTGAACATCGAAGGGATTATTGGATTAAGAGGCTTGAAGCAGTCCGACTTGTCAACCAAGCGTCGTCATCATCATCGTCCTCTGGCTACCCACGTCGGCCTGATACTCGCAGGTTGGATGCCGCAAGAGATATGTTGAGCTGTACCCGTCCTACCTTATCTCCACATGCAAGACGTGTACTTGCATGCATTGAATCTGTTATTGCAAAATACGAGGTTAATGATCCGGAAGTCATCAGTATCATCAATATTGTTCCGGATTGTTGGTGGCAGTGTGAGAAAAGCTTTTTACTCTTAACCGGAATTGTTCCGGATTATTTAACATCTTTATTTATTTGATGTCGGATGAATGTAATGTACTTTAATATAAAATCTAGGTTATTCCTAATGAAATCAATGAGAAAGAATGTTGTTTAAAGTGTTTGAATTGATATGATTAATTCCGTTGATGTTCAATATTTTGATGTTTGATCAATAGCGATAATCTACTATATATAAAAGGGTTTAGGGTTTAGGGTTTAAGGTTTAGGGTTTAGGGTTTAGGGTTTAGGTTTAGGGTTTAGGGTTTAGGGTTTAGGGTTTAGGGTTTAGGGTTATTTTGAAGTAACGCACGTATACTAATAATTGATATATATATTATTATACTTTGTATTACATTAGTTTGATCTAATTAATTAAAAGTGATCCGACCCGAAAATGATACTTAATAATCATGCGGATAATAAATAAAGATTTCTATCGAATTAAATTAAATAACCCGATACTAGCTAATTAATTTTGGGTCGGATCAGTTTCAGGTTAGTGATGCAAAAACGGCCCGACTCGATATATAACCTCATCCGCTTGACCTGGAAATGATCGACGACAATTAACATTCCCGAAACAGACACGAAAGCCGAAAGGACCCGGCCCTCGCTCGCTCCCTGACCGAAACTAACCCGGTAAAGTTACATACCCTACGAATCTAACCCGATCGGAATATGGCCTAGTAACCATTTATTTGTTGATAAAACGTAATAAGTATAATAAGTGATAAATAATGTGGGGTGTGGTGATAAGTAATAATTAGTGATAAATGTGGGGTAGTTTTGATGGCCGTCAATATATGAAAATAACCATTTGTTGATAAAGCGTAATTAAGCGAGACGATAAATAACAAAAACCGTAAGATAATGGAAAATAGCTGTGGATTATTGTAAGGGGTCGGTTTCTTCAATTTTATGTGGTTAGTTATTTGATTATAAAGATCGGACTAAATAGGTGGTAAGTTGTAAACTTTTGAACCCAATAATATATTATAGGTGGTAAAAAGCAAAAAACCGTCCCTTTTGAGCATATATATATGCATCAATAACCGTCCCTTTTAGCGTACTTGAACGAAGTCGATCGACCCCATTATTTAATTTGGGAAACGTTGACGTGTATATATAATACTTGCATGCATTGATGAATCTTTTATTGCATGCAAAGTACGAGGTTAATGATCCGGAAGTCATCAGTATTATATATCATCAATATTATGATCATGTTCTGAAACCACCCGATCCGAAACCACATGATGACACGTGCCCCCGACCCAAAAGCGATCGACCCGAAGTAGCTACTAGCTAGATCGTGGATTGCCCGATCCGTAACTGGTCACCCGATCAGTTTCAGGTTAGTGATGCGTGATTATAATAACCAATACCTTAAAAAGAAAATGACCCGATTCGAGAATCACTAGACTCGATATATATAACCACATCCGCTTGACCCGGAAATTATCGACGACCCGCCCAATTATAAACATTCCTGAAACAGACACGAAAGCCGAAAGGACCCTCCCCGATCAAAACTAATAACCCGATAAATTTAATTACAAACCCGCCGAATCTAACCCGATCGGAATTGATTCCCAAACACGATCCGAGCTAATACGTAACTTACGCCTATAATATACAAATCTTTAAATAACATAACAATTATGATGTACTATACCTATATATATATTATAAAATTAAATAAATTAATTAAATTTAAAGCAAAGTGAAATAAATTAAACATAATTAATGAATTTATTTTCATGCCTCAAATTTTAATACCGCGCGTGCGTATCTGAAAAATTAAAAAAAAATTACATAATCTATAAAAACGGTTATTTATAATACCACCGTTGTTATTACTTTCAACAACGGGTCATCCTAAAGAAACCGTTGTCATAGTGTTTATTAGATTTTTCCTTTTGGCGCATTTTGGTGAAAATATATAACAACGGGTGTCCTTTAACCGTTGTCATTACTCGATAACAACGGTGGTTTTTAGTATAACTGTTGTCAATAGTTTCTCTTAATAAAAAATAATTTACAATCCTATAGAGTAAATTAAACACACAAATAATTTACAATCACGTACATTATCATCATCATCATCCTCGTTTACAACACAAATCTTTTTTTTTATTATCATCATCACCCTCCTCGTTCTCTTGATCATCATCCTGCTCGTTCTCTTTATCATCATCCTGTTTTCATTTTCATTATCAGGTAATTTTTGTGTTTCGTCTTTAGGGTTTTAAGATTGAAGTTCATCTTTTTGTTTTCATTTTCTATTTATCGTTCTCTTTATCATCTAGTTTCATTCCTTTCAAAGTTTTTAGAGTTTTAGAATCTCTGCATGACTCTTTATTTCTTCAGTTACTATTTCATTCTTTTTAAGGTCTTAGGGTTTTAGAATCGCTGCATGCATGACTCTGTTCCGTTACTATTTCATTTCTTTTGAAGGTCTTAGGGTTTTAGGATTATCATGGGTGAAAAACGGAAAAGAGTAGAAAACAATGATAAAGAAGATTAGCCTGGTGAGAGGGGTGCTTCGAAGTGCCCTGCAGCCCTTGTAGCTATAGCGTGGTTTTTTTCAGATAAGGATTTTAGAGACCTTGACTTTTAACTGGTCATTTTGAAATAAGGCTAAACAATGATTTATCGGAAGCTATGATCATACTTACTGTATTTTTTTTTATAGTATAGAATTAGTTAGGCGACAAATATTGTAATACTATGTATTTATGTGTATAGGGGGCTCGGCCGAGTAGGGCTTACTCGACCGAGTACATATATAGTACTCGGCCGAGTAGAGGCCACTCGACCGAGTGTATTTGGCTGATACCTTAAGTGGTATTCTGATCTTGCGTACTCGGCCGAGTGACACCGACACTCGACTGAGTAAGTCGTACTCGAACGAGTACGATGGAAATCGTGGATTAGTCGGACGGATGATTAAAGGTTATTAGGAGGAGTTGTTTTACAAAACCCTATTTCACAAATCCTCTCTAATTCCTCAAGAAACCTTTCATCACCTCGTGTCGGATCCAACCTTTGGCTACACCGATTGATTGCTTGGTAAGTATCCTTGACTATGACTGATTATAATGTGTTTATTACCCTAATTGAATTGGGGAAAAGGGGGATTGTGATGTTGATTGCATGATTAAGTTTGTATAGGAGGGGACTTAGTTGAAGAACACTTTTGACTTGCTTGATTGCTTTGCTATACGCGGAATTTGCTATAAGGTAGGGTTTCCAACTCGGTATTTGCATTGCTAATTGATGACATGAGATTGTTGATTATTATTTGTGATTATTGATATGTGATTGATGATGGAGATTGGGGTTGTTGTCGATGGTTACTATGGTTTCGTGATCCCGTTGGAGACGGGTCACACCCCGAGTTCACCCCGTGGTTATCCCGCCACGTAGGGGATCTGCACATTAATGTTCCGGGTTTATCTCGCTGCGGTGAGATGGAAGTTCGACGCCTGCGGTCCAGGGTCAATTGATGGTTTTGTAGAGTCTACTGAGGTGTCCGCTGCGGTGGCCCTCAGGTTTCTCTTTCCCCTGTGCTTATCTTGTACGTTGGTCGGTATATGCATTATAAAACTGTTGTGATCCATTGGGGGATGGTGAGCAGCTGATCGCAGGTAATCAATAGAGTTTCGTTGGGATCGAGGATGAGATCACTGCGTCGTGTCGTAGCTTCCGCCAAGTAGTTAGAGTCTTATACATTGCTTAGTTTCTACTACTTTAATATTGTTAACTTTGGATTATTGGTCAGACGGTTTGCCGTCTGTTTTGAGAACATGTAATTGAGTTTTACTATTTATTAAATAAAGTATTTTTTCTTTATGGCTAGTTTTGATATGTACTACCTCGGGCAACTGAGATGGTAACAGTCTCATGTACAAGAGAGATCTTGTAAGGATCTTTAGAATATGGGGGTGTTTACAAATATTGTCCATTAATAATTATAGATAGTAAGATCAATCAATTAGGAGGTAATTACCTAAATATTTAATAGTAGTATGTGTGTAGTTCCCTCGCAAATGCAGGATTTTAATTAGATAAGGATGTTAGAGTTTGTCTCAATTAAGTTATAGTATTTAACTCCATTTTAAATTTAATGATAAAAATACTATTGGTAGTATTTTAAATTAAAATTGAAAAATACATCGAATAAGGTTATATGTTTTACTAAGATTATTTTATCAACATTGCTCCTTAAAGACAACAATATTGTCTCATTACATCCATTAAGACTATAACTAGTAACGGATGATTATATGAATACAATCAGATAAGATATAGAGTAAATATTAAGTTAAAGATACGGTTAGAATAAGTTATTGTGTAAAAAAACTCATAATGTGTCACCTATACCAACTGCTATGGATTATACCTTTTTAGTGAATTAACATCATTTTTATATGATACAGTTAGAATAAGTTATTGTGTCACAAACTCATTATGTGTCATGAAGTAAATTTTTTAGTTCTGGTTTTAGTTAGAAGTAAAATGAATTTTTATTCAAAAATTAAATAATGGAATATTATATTAATGAGAGATCAACTAGCAAGTGATTTAAAGTGCAGCAATCATGACCAGTACAAATTTTGTGTAAGGTGACCTTATGCGAGAAGTTTGCTAAAATGATTTCTATAATAACCAACTTCTCATTTATTTAGCAAGGATACTTCTGAATCGTAAGAGGACGATTTTAAGCAAATACATTTCACAATGAGGACTTAAATAGTTTGAATTAATATTCGAGACAACTTATTAGTAAATTTTATTATAAGAAATTTTATTTATTTATTTATGACATATAAATAAAAAAGGATGATGAGATCAATTAATGAGAGTTAGGACCACTATTAGAATGTATATATTTAAGGTGGGGGTGGAGGGGGGGACTTGTGCGGAAAAATTTGTTGTTTTGTTAATCTTCTAGTATATAGTGTAGGTTCCTAATGAGGTAACAACTAGTCTCACTTGTGAGGGGACGACCCGTCGCAAGCTTAAGACAAGTCAAGCCCTCATCACAAAAAGCAAGTATGAGAATCCATTTGCCTCCACTTGCTCTTTCTGAGGAGAGACTTGATGTGACACCCTCAAATTTGCGGAAAGAAAAAAAATCATTTAAATACATAACGAAGGGTGTCATAAATAAAAAGGTTCATTACAAAAGAAAATTAATATTATACATAAGAATTATACAAGACGGGAGACATATCTCCCGTATAAATACGGAAATAAAAGAGTGTATAATAATATACAATCTAAGAACCGAATATAGGTCCAAGGTAAATACTTCGCTCGCTAGCTCGTCAATGTACCCAATGTATGCATCACAAACCTGCCAACCGCATTAAATATAAAAACGGAAGCCACAGTCAGTGGGGAGTAACTCCGAGTTCTCCCAGCCACGAAATGTCGAGTTTAATGAAACATGAATAACATAAAAGCAATGTATATGGAAACTACAAAACTTAAACATATATGATATGCTTTTCATGTTATGAAACAGATAACTAACAAATAACCTAGCATGTGAAAGCTATCATGTGAAACCGATAAGAAACTATAACTCGAGGTAGGGAAGCTGGTATGCTAGCTCAGAGGTTCCTCTCAGAAACATGGCCGTGATACAATCAAACCCTAATCAACACGTAATCATGTGAATCAGTTAACAATCGTTAATCCAAACTCTATCAATCCTAGCCGGCTTGCATCTCACCTTCTAGAACTCATAGAATCATACAAACATGAAAGACCACTACTTCTACAAACAGGCATAAGTTCTTAGTACAGTCGATAGAAGACTTCTGTAACTCGAGGCTATACCACAAGGTAGGAAAACATCCTAGTCCTAGACTGATCAGACCTAGCGACAACAGCTATTCCGTGCCCCGTCCCATGACATAACCGTCTATGAGAAACTCTACTAGGCGACCCCCTAAGCAGAGATGGCTAGTACTTAAGCTGACTCCAGTCCCAAAATGGATAAGGCAGCCATGCCCCGACTTGGATATAAACCCACCAAGCCGAGACACAAAAGCTATCAAGCGGCGAACTTATACTCGTTAAAGATAGTACGGGCCTATCAATGTCATGGTCCAAGCTACTCATTTAGAATTAGCATGGTCAAGACGCCATATACTCATAATTCTCTATGGGTACTTAGTCAACACGACACCAACCATATAATAAAACAGTCACGGGAAAAACATCCTATCCTGTGACTAATTGCATATCAATAATAATCAAATATCATATCGCCTCGTATCTACTAAGGCTAATTCAGTAATTAAATACAACTTTACTTGAAGACAAATCCCCGACCCGAGTCCCGCGACGGGTCATCAGTCAAATCGGGGCTGACTATATCTTAGTTTGACCAAACCCGTTGGATCAAACCGGCTAGAAACAGAGTCTTTATCACATAGACATAGACATAAAAATCAACATATGCATTACATGTTATTTATTAAAACTTCTAACATGTGAATAAATAAATATTACGTAACCCCGCTTGACTTAAAGGATATCAAATTAAATTACGATCTCGTCTTATAATTTCTAACATGTGAGAAATAATAATTTTATGAAAAACCTTTTTAATTAAATAATTTTACTTATTAACATTTCTCACTTGCTAAATATTACAAAACACGATAAAAATGACGATAACTCAAAACCCGACACGAGTCCCAAGGTGGGACCCACGGGCTGAATTGGGCCGGACCCAATATGGGCCTGGATGGGCCCACGGGCTGTTTTGGCTTCAAAAAGGCTGTTTTGCTTTAACTTTTCTAAAACCGTTTTCTAATATTTTCCCGCATGCTTAACATAATTAAAACCCGTCAAAACAACAACCAATCAATCAAACATCGACACCACCCAAAGACCAAAACCCGGACCCACCTTGACCAACCCAGACCGGGTCTGAACCGGCCTGGACCGGTCTGGTTTGGACCCGGTTCAGCTGCCCCTTTCTCGGTTCAATCTTCAATCACCCAAATCAATTCCAACTTGTTTTTACTCATCAAACAACCATTTTAACAACATTCATACAAAATCATAACTTATTAAAAATCATCAAAATTTGTCAAGAACATTAAACTTGTTAAAATTTCATAAACAACATAAAAATCATAACTTAGTAAAAATCATTAAAATTCTTCAAGAACACTAAATTTGTTAAAAGTTCATAAACAACATAAAAATCATAACTTATGAAAAACCATAAAAATTCATCAAGAACCATAAATCAACATAAAAATTCACTACAACTTAAAAATCATCAAGAACACTAAATCATCATAAAAATTCATACAACATAAAATCATCAAAAATCATCAAACCTCACAAAAATTCCATACAACATAAAAATCATAAAACAACATAATAATTACTACTTAACATATTACTAACTAAAAATCCATAAATCATAAAACATGAACCAAAAATAAAGATGAACCAAAATCCAAATAAATCAAATTAAAGGCTATGTTACTAACTTAACTCTTAAATACTATAACATGAGCCAACACTAAAGACTACAAAAACAAACTAAGGCTATGTGACATTAATTCGTCGAGTAAAACGGAATTGTTACCTTAGCTAGCCAAAATAATTAGCACCAAAATAATAATAAGAAATATATAATAAGAAACCCTCCTACTAATCTTCACCCAAAATATACGAGTCTCCAAACTCGTCTTCAAAATCTTCCCCTATAAGAAATGACAAGAAAACATTATTAGAACTTAAAACTTGATTTTCCATAATTAAAGTGTTGAAAACGATTTTGTCGGAATTTAAAATAAAACGTACTTGAAGATGGGGAGCGAAGATGAGATCCTAGAAATATAAGTTAGGACGGATTTAATTAAGAAATGAAGGTTTTATGAAGGTTTTGCTCAAGAACGACGAAGAACGGATGAAGAACACGAAGAAACGATTAAAGAAAGTATTAATTAGATCTTAAGTTGATTTATTGTAAAATGAAAAG
>JAIUZE010008882.1:0-21457 GCA_022085475.1 Heliosperma pusillum | reverse complement strand
CGTGATTTCATGATATGATTCATGGTCCTTGCATATTTGGGCACCGTCATGTCTTGGTTCGTGAATGGATGATAATATGTTGGATTTGTTGTTGATCATTTCATGACTTGACTTGGTGTTTTTTCTGTCGAGTCTCACTCTTATCAACTTATACCGGTAACGGTGAGATGCAAGCCCTAGTGAGCGTATTCGGAATTGCCTAAGAGTGTCTTCCCCGAGTCTTTGTATAACATGATGGATTCGGACTTGTACCTCTTATGCTCTTATCATTATTTATCGAATTGCCTATTTATCCTTATCGTATCTCACATGTATATTCACATATGCATGATTTTACTTTTGTATTCCTTCTATGTACGTTTAATGTGATATGGCTGGGAGAACCCGGAGTTACTCCCCACTGATTGTGGCGTTCATGTTTTTCATGAATGAACAGGTTGCTTGCATGGATGGCTTTTTTTGCTTATGCTATTTTGGGTTCGGGTGAGAGCTAGCGGGCGTTGTCCCTGGATGAAACACCTCTAGACGTTGTTTAGCTAGTTGCTAATTACTTTGTCTTTTGTTAACACTTTAAGAGACTACGTCTCTTGTGGTATTTTTATTTAGTTTGTAATATTTTGACACTCCTCGTATTTTTTTTATCTTGCATCTATAAAGGTTTTTAAAACTTCATATTTTCCGCTATATAATTCACATGCTTGTATGTTTTATATTTCCGCATTCGCGAGGGTTGTCACATATAGGCTCTAAAACTCAGAATATATAAGTAGTTTGCCAAAATGTTGAGTCAAGTCTAATAGTCAAATTTAAATTTCAAGACAAAATTCAATAGTTCACTACTTCGATTTTACTAAGTAAGTCAAGAATGGTGCAAGGAATAGCATAAAATAGACTTGTAGTGCAATTTCATCACGAACAAGACTCCAATCCGACTCGACTATATGCAAAAATAAACGTGATATTTTTGATTTTTTCAATTTTTTTCTAATTAACATGAATTGTAAATGTGAATGCAATACAAATGCAAATGCTGACACAAAAGGATGCAAAACACCTCCCCAAACCAAAACAGACAATGTCCTCATTGGCTACAGCACAACAACATATAAGGGAAAGGGAAACACAACCTAATTCATGTTCCTAAGGGATGAAATATATACAAAGAATGGAAAAAAAAATAAACAGAAAAACTCACAAACCAACAGCTTCCCCAAATCTGCATCAAACTGAGGAAAAGTCTCTCGATCGAGTAACAATTTACTCGATCGAATGGTTTTCCTATGTGCACATCCTTCGAGTTTTAGCAATTGATTTCCGCTTCTTTTTCCTGCAAAAACGATACCCAAAAAATAACAAAAAAAATGTCTAACAGGAAAAGTAAATTGTATATCTAACTACGGATTATAACGTAACGTCTAATCTAAGTAAATAGTCTAATTGTCTAACGAAAACGCAATAAATTGTTATTTACAAATTGCACGGGGTTGCAAACCCGGCTAATAACCAAATAGTTTTGTGACAAGGCCACCGTCAGGCCTTTGACTTGTTGAATTACCCTCAGCTGCGGTAATTTCCGACTTCTTTTTCCACACATAGGATCTTTTCTTGGAGTTTAGCTCCACTTCCTTTGTCCTTCTTCTTGGTACCATCACGCGAACATGGCTCTCCCTTCTACAGCTCCAATGCTGCCGATCTATTATCTGTAAGACAACACACAACAGCGCGTTCCTCCAATTCGCTCCCAAGCTGGGGCGGAGGTGTTACGGTAGCAATAGGAATATCACAAACAGGAGCTATAGGCTCAATGGGAACCGAAGCTTTGTCATGCATAAACAAATCAGGTGTGATGTCAGCTAAAGGAAGCGCGTGACATGGTGAAACAAGCATGGGACCTTTACTAGCACGAGATTGAGTGAAAACTAGGTTCTCCCCACCTATCTGAAAAGTTAATGTCCGTAACCCGACATCAATAACCGCTTGCGCAGTATGCAAGAACGGTCTTCAACAGCTACCCCTCGATCGAGCAGATGACAGCTCGATCGAGGTCTTCTTCATCAGTACTCCCCTCGATCGACCAAAGATATGGTCGATCGAGGTCCTCTGGCATAGCATATAGTGTTGGTCGTGGCTTTGGACTTGATTGTGAGCGGTTTCACGCTTTCCCATGCAAGAGCTTCTGTTCCGTTCCTTCCATTCTCCTAGATGTATGCAAAGTGAACTGTTTTGGCTCTGTTTCCGCTACTACGCAGCTTGTACCTACAAAATGGTAATGAAAGTACAAAGTAGCCAAATAAGGGCATAAAGTGACATAATATCACCTAAATGACATAGAAATGCGTGCATAAATGGACTAAAAAGTATGATCTTATATTGGGTATATGCTTGGTGGAAAAATACTTGGCTATAATTATTGGATTTTAAAATATGATCTTATATCATGGCATCGGAGACTTGTTTAAGGTAGTAAGTCGTCATGATAGATTAAACCATGTTACTTAAGGATTATGGACATGAGTGGAAACTGATTAGATGAGCTATGACGGTGATGCCTTAGGATGTTGATGATGACGTTTTGTTTGGTGTTCTACCTTGTGGGCCATAGGAGTTGAAAAGAGATTAGCATGAAGAATTACTTGTTAGTCCTTCGATTTTGAAACCTTTGAGAGTGTGTCAAATTTTGGAGTGAAGAGAATGTTACTATGCTTGAGTTGCAATTCCGCAATTGGGAATCCGTGTTATATGAACGGATTGATGAATTAGGTTGTAGACGATTTATCGAATCTAGGTGTACCTTACTTTGATGATTGTACGTGGTAAGATTGTCCCTTGTAAGAGACCTTTGTAGAGGAATAATTAAGATGTTTCACAATCGCCCTGAGTTTGAAAGGAGAATTTTGTGGTTTACACCTTATACCTTTACTTGTACTATTATCTGTTTCCATTTCCATCCTTGCAAGTTGTTTTTCAAAATTGATCTTTAAGGGATGGCATGCTTATATCGTATTTCTTACTCGGATATCTTCATAACTCTACTATCTGCTTTGTCTCTTTCTTGACCTCGTTATTTTCAGCGTTCCTCTCTTGTAATCTCGTGCGTGATTATTGTCGTGTTCTCCTTGAGATTCCTTATCGTTTCCTATCTCGTTGCTGCTTCATCTTTTCTCTAGTGGATTGGATATCCCGTTTGTAAGGCTCAGAGAATAAGTGTAATGTATTTTGGGATTCTTTAGCTAGAATATGTGTCTTTGGGTTGAGCAAATTTCATGTTGTATATGATCATGGGAAATAGGACTTAAGCTCAAGGATGAATTCCTAATAGTGATAATGTATCCTCTCTTGGTGGTTTTAGATTTGGAGCTTGGTATTGTAGTGTTATTTTGAGAATTGAGTTGATCATGATAATAGTTCGTTGTTGCGGGATATTGTAATAGTTACCTTGGGGGTTATTTGATAAATTGTTGTCTTAAATTGTTACGCTCTAAAAAGGAATCTTACCTTGTGAAATTTAGATTTGTGACCAGATTCGAGGAATAATCTCATAAGCGAAGATCGATACGTTTTGAGTTTTGATGAGCTAGATGATTTGATTAATTGACGTAACGCCATGTGTTTGGCAATATGTATGATTTGGAATTGGTACTCATTCCTCTCTTGAGGTATCGTGATTTGACTTTTGAGGATGAGAAAGTCCATTGTAAATAATTTAGGATAATGAGTTTTGGAATGAATTAGATAAAATGATTTTTTTATGGTAAGGACCGTTCACCTTGTGGTTGTTAGTAGATATGGTCCCCTAAGATGAGATTTCTTTGGTTAGTGGTTTCAGATAGAGTATGATGAATCTAAGGATACTATAGTACGTTAAAGGACCTCTCCTGCAGATTTCAAACTATGGACCTTAGTCGATGCTAATTAGGTTTGAATGGTTAGGTTGGTGACTTGAGGTCTCGTGGTTAAGAAAGATTTTAGTAGGAATCTAATGATTGAAAATGTTGAGGTGTAACTTGGGTAAATTACATTCTCTTGAGGACTAGTTTATTCGTGAGGTTGGCGATGTCGAGTTGCGAGCGACCTTTGATTTATCATGGATGAGAGATAGGTTTGGAGCACATCCCTCTCTTTTCCCCTCTAATTGACCCTTACTCATTTTGCTACTCTTTGATTCTTTCCCCTTTTTGGTCCATTTTGCTCGTTGGACGTACCTCTTAGTATCGTGTTTTGTGAGCTTGATGTTCGAGTCGCTCTATGTACGTGTAATTTCTACTTATTTTGATTTTATCTTTGACAAAACCTTCAAATTTCCATATTGTATTCCTAATCTAACTTTTCAAAGAAGTCTAAGGATGGATTATGTACCCTCTTTTTGGAGAAAATGGATTTCTTTTGCTTTTATATTTGGATTTTGCGTTGGTTGGATGTTTGGACTTGTTATTGGAGACGTCTGGTGACTAGTCCTGCACTTACTAATGCTTGTTTTGATTTTCGATTTCTATTTCGACATTGATTTGATCTGGATAATTAGAGTTCTCGTACGCGACGGGCACTATTGTGATCCGTAAATAAAGTTTCGCACTTATGAAAAATCTCCTTAAACCGTTTTCGAGAAGAACCTCATTTCATAAATGTTTCCCTTGTAAAAGGTTTCGTGTAAATTTTGAAAACCGATTCTTGTCTTTGATACTTTTGTTTTCTACTCTCAAGTTTCGAGGGCGAAACTTTTTAAAAGTTGGGGTGATTGTAACACCCGCAAAAGTACCCTATTTTATTTTAAAAATATTATACGGATACTAGTTAGCGTAATTTTAGATTTAGTCTAGAACTTAGACTCCCGTGTCTAATTTAGCAAATCCAAGTTCATATTCGGACTGTACTCGAAATTTCGTGTGGCTTACGTCTTAAGGCGCTTTTGGGCTTTTTCCCCCATCTTTTTCCACTCACCCCTTTATAACCCTAACTCCCTCAATTTTCCACTCACCTTCTTCCTCATACAAAACTACCAAACCACCAAAACCCTAACCACCATTTTCTTTATCAACTCAAGCTTCACATAACTCATCCATCCCTCACCCAAATCCCTTGATTTTCATCATAATCTTCCCCTCTTATCATCCTCTACCTTGTGTGGTAATAAAATTACCGTCTTTCTCATTTTCAATTTTTCCGTCTTTCTCAAAGGTGAATTTATATTCATCTTTTGGTGTCTTTGTATAGGTGGAGACCTTCAAGACCCCGACAAGGATTACTATCTCGTGGAGGAAGACTTAGATTTCGATTGAAGATGCACAAAGGTAACGGTGAAGGGTTACTCGATATCAATACGTGTTTTAATGCTTTAATTGATGTTTACTAAATGTCTAGTGACAATTATTAGGCATTTAATGTGTTTTTGATATTAGTGAATATGGTTAGAATTAGATGAGTATTAATAGAATTTGTGTTGGTTAATGATTGTTGATAGTTGATGATAGTTGTTGATGATTATTGAAGATTATTGGTGAAGTATGGTGATTTTTGTGCATGTGTTGTCCCAGCCGGCCGACCGGCTGCCGGTCAGCTAACCGGCTGGGACTGTGGCTGAAGTGAAATGGGTAATTCGAAGTAATTTTGGTATTATGTAAGTCTCAGCCGGCCGACCGGCTGGCACTCCTTCATCTCTTTCTTCTTTTCTTAGGTATGCATGTGGTCCCAGCCGGAAAGCCGGCTGCCGGTCCTCCTGACCGGCTGGGACGTCTCTGTATTTTAGATAGTTTTCGATTGTTGCTGAAGGGCCAGCCGGGTAGCCGGCGGCCGGTCCCATTGATTGTCTGGCACCCCTGTGATCTTTTCTTCATTTCTTTTCTTATACACTCACTTATAATAGTTTGTACGGTTCATTTGTCGAAATTTACGTAATAGCTTTAAATACTCTTGTTAAGAATACACGATATCCCACTCACTTATATCGCATGTTTTGTGACGGTTTTTTGATATGTCCCCCTTTGAGTCGGTTTTACCTATGTTTTGATTTGATCATAAATCGTTAAGTGCTATGAACTCTCATTCCCCGGCTATACATCCTTGCTCATTAGACTGGAATGTCAAAACGAGGAGATGTATCCCTAATGCTTGTATGCATGTTTTAGTGGAGATGTGACAACGTTGTTGGGAGGCGAACGCTATGCGTTGATCGACCCGACCGTCAAATGTCGTATCTTTGCAAGGTGGTGTCATTGCATGTAGCGTACCGCTTGATTATGATGCTTGTGCTCTTTCCGCCTCTTTCGTGAAGGTTGACCGAATTTGGGGTACTCGACTTCTGTGTTTGACCGAGTCTTGGATGCGAAATGTGTATCGCATGTCGTATCGGAACATGTTTATTCCGAGAGTCTGGCCAGGTTTAGACTAGGACCAGATTATTATCGTCGTCCTACCGGGAGGAAATGAGTCTACATATACAAAATGTTTATCGTGTATGGTTATTGGAAATGTTTATCCCGTGGACGTGTATTGATCATACTTGCTATGTACATAGTGTTAGTGCGTGTCATTAACCGTGAGAGATTTCGTTACCTTATTCGTATGTTTGGATGGATGTTTATATGTTGAGTATTTGTGACCGTTGGATGACTTGGCGTGGTTTATATGTCGAGTCTCTATCTTATCAAGTATATGCCACTAACGGTGAGATGTAAGCCCTAGTGAGTATATAGTTGCCTAAGGGTGTCTTCCCCGAGTTTGTCTATAATCGGATGCTTACATTT
This sequence comes from Heliosperma pusillum, assembly GCA_022085475.1. Taxonomy (NCBI): domain Eukaryota; kingdom Viridiplantae; phylum Streptophyta; class Magnoliopsida; order Caryophyllales; family Caryophyllaceae; genus Heliosperma; species Heliosperma pusillum. The sequence goes on along the minus strand of JAIUZE010008882.1, from coordinate 14,717 downwards.
TTGTACTTCATGCGCCTATATCTTTATATATATTGAAATGCTTATTTACACTTCTCGTAATTCACATATATAAATATGTATGCTTCTACTTGTCTATTACCGTTTAAGTATGTTATTTGTGATATGGCTGGAAGAATTCAGAGTTACTCCACACTGACCGTGGTGTTCATGTTTTCATGAATGAATAGGTTGCTTGGATGGATTTTGCTTGTTTTTGGGTTCGGGTGTGAGCTAGCGAGCGTTGGCCTCGACGTTCTTAGCTAGTTTGCTAAACAACTTTGATGGTTGATAACGTTTTGAGAGACTACGTCTCTTTGTAGTATATTATACTTTAGTTTGTAATTATTTAACATTCCTCGTACTCTTCTTTTAGCATGTAAAATTTTTTAAAAATATCGTATTTTCCGCTATATAAATTGCATGCTTGTTATGTTTTATTTCCGCTATCGCGAGAGTTGTCACAGTACAAATCAATGATCTCAAAACTTTTTAATTTACATTAATTACATTTCCAAGATAGAAATTTAAGTCGACAAAATAAAAATTAAATGCAACTCATCTACAACTAAAGTACAAGTCAACACTCGCGTCCAATCCCGACGTCATAGCCCTGAATAATCACCATATAAACAATACCTGCTAAGATTTTTTTTTTTGGTGAAAATGTAAGTTATCATTAAAACAAATCCTCAAAAGAGGCAATCACCTATTACAACTCATGGTAAGTGGATAGTTAAGATACCACTCACAACTAATTAAATCAGCAACATGAAACTAAAACTATAGAAGTCCAATTCTAGTACAGTATTCTAGGTCACAGCGCTTGACACCACTCTTCATCATTCCCAACAGACGAAGTCTGTAGTTTTGCTTCACCCTGGAGATCACAGCCCTAGGACTAGTCACATACCCTTTAGCATGACAAGTGTTCCTAGCCTGCCATACATTGTAGAACACATCATTCACCAAGGAACAATATAGAAGCCTCCTGAAGCCTGAAATCTTGCTAATCTTCAGCAGGTAACCAGCATTAATAGGCAGAACCTCCCTCATTTGCAGCCAATTAATCAACAGTTGCAGGCATTGCCTCACATAGCAGCAATCTTGGAATAGATGTGTATGAGACTCATAACCATCACTACAAATATAGCATTCCTGCACTTGAGATATACCAAACTTGTACAACCTGTCTAAGGTTAATAACCTCTCCTTCTTCATCAACCAGATAAAAAATGAGTGCTTCTGAATATTGAATCTGTTCCATGCTTCAGTGAACCAGGGAATAGGCTCAATACCATCTGAAGTAGCAAGCCAATTGTACCCTCTAGAAATAGAATAGTTCTCTTCTGTACCCAGCCATTGTTCATTTGAGAAAGCAACCTTGAACTTGTTCTTAACCTCACAGATTTTTCTCCACGCCCAGGAGAAATTGATAGATGGCTCATAATCAAGCCAAGATCTTCCTTTAAGATAGATATTATCCACCCATTTGATCCACAGATGATCTTTCTTGATAACTAACCACCAGACCAATTTCCCTATAACTGCAATATTCCAAATACTGCTATCTATAAGTTCCAGGCCCCCATACTTCTTACCCCTGGACAGGACATCCCAAGCTACTAGTGCTTTAGAAGAGGACTCAGACCCACTCCAAAGGAAGCTCCTACACAAAGTCTTAATTCTATCCATAACTCCCACAGGTAGAACAAAGATTTGGGACCAATAGTTGTGGATAGTAGAAAGGACAACCTTAACAAGAATAAGCCTACCAGCATAGGAAATTTTCCTACTATTCCACCCCCTTATCTTAGCAATCATTCTATCCACAAGTACATTACAGTCAATTTTGCTAAGTCTCTTATGTTAAAAGGCTACACCAAGGTACTTAAAGGGTAACTTACCTCTCTTAAATCCAGTAAAATTCAGGATATACTCAGCATTCTCAGAATTTATACCATTCAAAATTATATCAGACTTATCAGAACTTATATGCAGCCCTGAAGCACAGGAAAAACAGCTAAAAGCTTCCTTAATAATAGCAATAGATCTCAGGTCTCATTTGCAGAAAAGAAGAACATCATCAGCAAACATAAGGTGGGTCAATTTGATCCTGTTGCACAGAGGATGGAATTTAAAACTGGACAAGGCACTAGCTTCTTCCAACAAACGACTGAGGTACTCCATGCAGATGGTAAACAATATAGGGGAGATAGGATCTCCTTGCCTTAAGCCTCTCTTCCCAGGGAAGAAACCATTAGGTGTACCATTAATAACCACTGAATAAGTAGGAGAAGTTACACAAGCCATAATCATACCAATCAACTTAGGGGGATAGTTCAAATTAACCAACATATCTCCTATGAAATCCCATTCAATTGAATCATAAGCATTCCTCAAGTCAATTTTCATTAAACATCTAGGGGACACACACTTCCTAGTATACAGTCTCACAATATCCTGGCTAATAAGTATGTTGCCCATAATACTCCTTCCTTTTATAAAAGCCGCCTGAGCAGGGTTAATGATCTTGTTAAGGCCAATAGAAACTCTCTCACAGAGAACTTTAGAGATAATCTTATACAAGACATTGCAGCATGCAATGGGTCTAAATTGTGTAACATTAATAGGATTCTCTACCTTTGGAATTAAGACAAGATTAGTAGAATTAATCTGCCTTAAGAGCTTACCAGACGGAAAAAAATCTTGAACAACAAGGGTGATCTCCTCCATCATCACCTCCCAACCAGCTTTAAAGAAACAGCTAGAGTACCTATCAGGCCCCGGACTCTTGTCATTGGGAATAGAGAATAAGACCTTTTTAATCTCAGCCTTAGTAGGCTTAATACACATACTATCCCAAGTAGCCTAATCAATTATATCTCCATGCTTCACTATATGTGGGTAGAAACAAGTAGTACCCTTAGCAGACCCCAGAAGATCCTTGTAAAAGTCAACAAAAGCCTGAATAATATGATCAGGATCTTTACACACCACTCCTGAAGCTGATTCAATAACCAAAACTTTGTTCCTGACTTGTCTCTGCCTAATTTCTTGATGGAACAAGGAAGAGTTGCTATCCCCTTCCTTAGCCCAAGAACATTTAGCCTTTTGACTCAAGAAATCATCACGAGCAGCATCTAATAAAATAAAGCTTTCCATAGCCTGATGTTCAATATCCATTAGCCCCAAATTCCTTGGGTCACCTTGCAGCTTAATCTGACATTCCTGACGAACTTTAAATGCAATATCTGCATTCCTCTCTATATCAGCATATAAATTCCTATTAAGAGTTTTGAACTGCACCTTCATACTTTTCATCTTTTTCACAACTCTGAACATAGGAGAGCCATAAACATACTGCTGCCACCCATTCTTGAAAATACACAAAAAATCTTCAGACCTAGTCCACATATTAAAAAAATTGAAGGGTCTTCTAGGAGAAGATTTCAGATTACCATACTCAATAACACAAGGGCAATGGTCAAAGGAACCTTCAGGAAAGAAATGAGCATAGTAATCTGGCCAGCTTTTGCACCAACTGTCATTAATAAGGACTCTATCAATTCGACTAAACACCCTTTTATCACTTTGCTGCTTATTGTTCCATGTAAAGAAAGCACCAGTAGTTTTCATCTCTTGGAGTTCACATAAACTGACTGCATTCTGGAATGGAGCCATTTCACTATCTTTAACAATCTGTCCAATCCTTTCATTGGAATATAATACATTATTAAAGTACCCAAGCACACACCAAGGGTCACACCTAGACAGTCTATGTAGGCTCTCCCAAAGTTCCTTCCTATCCTCACTCCTATTGAAACCATAAACAAAAGTAATATAGAAAGTGTGATCAGTCACTAAATCAGAAATTTGTAAGTAAATAAACTGAGCATCACACTCCAGAATATCCACCTTAACCTTATTATTCTTCCAAATAACCCAGATTCTAGCATTAGAATGAAACCAAACATTATGACAGATAGACCAACTAGGACAGAAATTAGACATAACTTTATTTAGAGAACCAGGTTTCACTCTGGTCTCTAGGAGCCCAAATAGTTCAACAACATGATGATGTAAGAACCACATAACATCTTTTTGCTTTTTTAACACTATTTAGGCCCCTAATGTTCCAAACTCCAAACTTAGTCATATGAGGAGCATGAGGTAGTTCCACCCCCTTTATCCACCAATTCAGCACAACCAGAGAGTGCAGCATTAAAATTCATCATAAAATTAACCTCCTTATCTTCAGGTAATCTTGACTCATGTCTAGTAAGCTTAGATATCACTCTAGCTGGTGTAAAAGAAATACTATGGCCACTGTGGAGAGGGGTGGTCAAAGGGGTAATAGTACTCACATTGCTTGCACCTGCCTGAGTTCCCCCAGCCAAAGGCAATGCTGGAAACTCAATAGGATCAACTTGTGATACCTGGGTCTCTTTCCTTTGCCAGACCTGTTTATGCACAACAGGCTGGATTGGTCGTTTATTCCCCCCAATTCCACGCCTACACACATTCTCACGATGCCCCACTCCTCTACAATTCTTACAAGTAATTGGAATCCAATCATACTCAATTCGGACACATATCTCATTACCCTGCTCTTCTTGAAATTGAATCTTATCAAGAAAATCTTGATCAATATCCACCTCCACCATAATTCGTGCATAACCCAGAAACGTCCTACTAATGGTTATATCATCAATACTCAGAAAAGTACCAATTAGAGCAGCCAACTTCTCAAGACACTTATTACCCCAAAACTTCAGATCTAACCCAACTAATTTAATCCATATAGGAACCCTTTTCACATAAACCTTTGTAATCTTAACATTAAGATCTCAAGGGCGCAAAATAACTGGCTTACCATCAAATAGAGTCATTCCACGAGCCAAGACAAGATTTTTATGCTCCATGCTTGCAAATCGAACAACAAAAAGGCCATTAGGTAAGAAAGACACCTTAGTAATGGAGAATTCCTTCCAAATACGCCTTAAGAATCCTTCCAGTATCCCCTTTGGTGGATTAGCACCCATAACATACCCATACACCGATGTAGACCAGAATTCAATCTTCTCTTGCACATCAGCTACATCAAGTTTTGAGAGTAGGCTTGCTCACACTTTCCACCACCTCAGTTTATACTATCGTAGGGAGTTTACTACTAACACTACTAACATTATCTTTCCTCTTTGAACGATTGACCACCTGTTGCCATCCACCTTCCTCAGCGTCTTCCTGTGTCTTCTCCTTCTCCTCAGCATCTCTCCGAAATGCATTTAGGACATCCTGCTGAGCTTTCACTATTTCCTGAGTTCTATGAGCTACCTTCGTACTCTGGTGTTTATTTTTTTGAGTTTTAGATGACATCCTATTACTATTAACTACCTTCCAATTATATTAGTAAATATTATTTTATTGTTAATATCAATGTCTATTATCTTACTATTGAATTTTACTGTAAGAGATAGAGATTCAAAGATGATTTTGGCCTTTGCACAAAACCCTAGATCCACAAATAGGGGTGGCAATCGGGTCAGTCGGGTCAGTCGGGTCGGGTTTGGGTCGGGTCATGTCGGGTTCGGGTCGTATCGGGTTCGGGTCGTATCGGGTCAGGCAACCCTTTAAGGTCGGGTCGGGTGGGGTTCGGGTCGTTATCGGGTTGGGTCATTTTCGGGTCAAATGATACATCGGGTCGGGTCGGGTTTGGGTCGGGTCGTAATCGGGTCTGGTTATTTTTTCGCAATATTTCAATATTTTTCCATTGAATCTAGTTTTAAATTATTATTTGGTTTAATTAATTCATTATTAAGTCAAACATATCAATTTAAACAATAAATCACTTTCATTTTGATCATTATTAAGGTTAATAATTGTCAGAGCGTCAATTTAATCGGGTCAATATCGGGTCGGGTCAATGTCGGGTCGGGTTCGGGTCGGGTTCGGGTCACTGATTTTCGGGTCGTCAACGGGTTACGGGTCGTCATCGGGTCGGGTCAGGTCGGTTTCGGGTTGCAGTATTCTCGGGTCGGGTCGGGTCGGTTTTGCTCGGGTTTCGGGTCGGGTCACTCGGGTCGGGTCAGACTTGCCAGCTCTATCCATAAAGATGGAGCTTTCTCTCTCATCTCACACATTATTAAAGCGTAATCTATAAATAATACATGCTAAGATAACTACTCACCATACGCCAAAAATATCGTATGGATCACGGTAGACTTACAAAACAATTCCAACACACGGTCAGTTAACATATACATAATCAATACCAAGTGCAATCGACACATATCCGGAGCCATCAGGTAGCCCACCTGGTGCCATCAAGTAGCGCACCAAAACCACGAATTGCGGTGCCACCAATTAGCATACTGCCTTATACAAGACAGGCCGTAGACACAATGGCAGCTACCGCAGCAGGTCACCCCCAGACCCAGGTGATCACCACGTGCACTGTCTGTTCCATGGGGGGACCATGAACAGCGACCTACAGAGTCTATGTAGCCAGTATGCCATTACTGCTCCATAAAAAAACACCTCAAACATCATAACCGCAATCAGCAAGAACACAACTCCAAAATCCAATCAATATGTCACAACCATATCACAATACACATCAATCGATCAATCGATCAATCACATATACATCAAGAAAGTAAGATTCACCTCTCTTTTAGCATTCAAAACAAATCATCATCTCATAGCAAATAAACCACATGAATCATCATCAATTAGCCATCCAAACACAAGAATCATCATCAATGGAGTCCGGAAATCGCGCCAAATCACAATCACAATCACAATCACAAGAAGGATGTAGATAGAGTCATTTCATCAAAAACCTTACCTACAACAATGATAATAATAACAATCACTACTAATTATATCAATATGTAATCTGATACTACTAATCTAACTTAAATCCGACATTAAACATTTACAATAAGAAAGATCTAATAAAATAATAAAATCCCGAAATCTGAGAAATCATTGGGAAAAAGGAATGAATGAGATTCTCACCAATAAATAATGGTGGAAATAGAATATTAATCCAATGTTGAAGCTCAATAATCAATAATCAAGACGAAATTACGAATTTAGATAATTAAGATGATTGATTAAGATTTGAGAGAGTTTTAGAGAGAGATTAAATGAACAGAGATAAGGGAAAATGATAGAATAAGAGTTATCAAAACATAACTTCTTGATGAAGAATATATAACCAGGTTTGCGAAATAGCTGAACACGCGACTTACTTGATCGAGTGGAGCAACTCGACCAAGTTCAAAGGAAATCGGCCGAGTGACTCAAAAGCTGAACCAAAATATCATCAGGTATCCACTACTCGGTCGAGTCAAACACTTACTCAACCAATTTACTCGGTCGATTTACCCACCTACTCGACCGAGTAACATGCCAAATCGGTCGACTTAAACCCCTAATTAAGCGAGGGACAACCTACTCGATCGAGTGACTACTCAACTCGACAAGTAACCCCAAACTTGGCCGAGTAACAGCCACACTCGACTCCCAACATACACATAATCAATTACTCCCGACTCGGACACTAACTCAACCGATCCAAGACTAATAAGAGACACGGGTATTACAATATTCAATTCCCCCCTTAAAAAGAACTTCGTCCCCAAAGTTCGCCCCGAACCTAAAACAAAGACGATCCGACCAAGATACATGACCACAACCACATGGATATACATATAACATATTCATATACATCACAAACACGCACAAACATCGTAAAAATGCACATTATCATTATTTCTTGAAACCAAACACCACATCGCCATCATAATCTAGCAAGTTTTACAGTTTGATCGAGTACCAACACCTCATAACAAAATGCTATACACGTCCGAATGGCCAACATTGACTTCATATTACATAACCAACAAATACAACTAGATTAATTAATTACTTGCAAGGTTCTAAAAAACAAATGAATACACATCTCACCGTCGAAAAGTAATTAAACATGTGACTAAACATGCATTTTCTAAATTCCCCCTCCTTAAAAAAGAACTTTGTAGTCGAAGTTCGCAACCGGATAACATTTGCAAAACTCAAAATCGAGAAGACTACAAAATTTTCACTACTTACGATTACATATGCATTTATCGACGCCTCAAGACTTCAAAATTTACTAAAGCACGGCATTCAGATGACATACTACAATCACTAAATCCGCAAGATGTCAAGTTACGGAAAAAGAAAAAAAACGTTATTTGATCGCACAATAAAATATGAAGTTTCAAAGATCACTTAATTTAAAAGAAACTTGATTTCCAAAAGAAATTAAATTAACCAACCCCCACCGAAGAGGTCAACAACATCACCCATATTCCACCGAAATTCAAGATTCAAGCTAGATGAAGACATAAAACATAACATAAGGTTTATTTGAATTTAAATATTCACAAATGGTCAGGTTTAAGGCATATCAAGGTATAGCGGAAATTAGAGAACGAAATATCAAAATCAATTTTGTTACGAACTCACAATCCAACACGCAAGTCAAAACGCTAATCACCCCTTACTCTTCTACATACGAATCAAATATACTTCACGTACCTAAAACATGCTAAAATCACATTAATCCATGCTATCACTCTGCTATCACTGTCAATCGGTTGAGTAAGCATAATGATCGATCAAGTTACCTCACTCGATCAGGTCTAGCTGCCTACTCGGTGAAGTAAAGTTCACTCGGTCGAGAACTAAGGGTACTCGGTCGAGTAAAACAGGGCAGGAACTAATCTCAACCAACAATTTCAAGGCCATGCAATTCCAAAATACAAAAATTGGCGCAACAGACGGTCCTTAACAATTAAGGACCATCCCTACCCTACAAAACAAGGAGTAACCTCCCAACTTTTGGAAAAAACATAATATGAAATATTTTACAACCCAACATAAGATATAAATTGTCTTAAAGCCACACAATCATGAAATAAAATCCCAAAGGCAAATCAAACTGATCCAAATGGAGATCTAAATGTCGTTACGGGAAAAAATGTTCTAAATCCAAATAAGCTAATGAAAATGACTAAGGCCCAAGTCAGTAAAAAACGAGTCCAAGCCGTGAGCATGGTTCGCGTCAAGGACACCGACTGACCAAGCACGCAATCCCAGAAAGTTTTGAAACCGAAGTCGAGATTAGTTGAGATAATTCGAATATCCAATTATTGTTATATTAGTAGTTATTATTTTTTGATAATAAAGTTTCCTAATTAGGGATAATAGTTATATATGCCCAATTCCTTTTGGGAATTTAATAGTTATTTCCTTATTGAAATTGGGAAAGTATTAGTTTTTGTCTAATAATTATTTTATGATAATTATTCCTAGGATTCCAAGGAGTATAAATTAGTATAAATATGGAAGTGTATGTTTGGTTTTACATCAACCAGAAATAATAAGAATTTTGCAAGTTTCAAACTTATTGTTTGTGCTCACAATTTCAAGACGATACTTTTAGATTGCCGACTTTAGATTGAAAAGGTCTTCAATCCAAATTCAACCCCAAAACTCACGTAATAGGTCTTTCGTAGGTTATATTATCCTTTGTTCGTTATTGTTTGTTATTGTAACACCCGGCCATACCCGGAACCCTTACGCAATACCTTCCAAGCATGGTAAGGTGCTATGCCGCGGTTTTACGAGGGTAGGATGTACCTGTAACACCCCTAACTACCAAAAAGCCTTAAAATACTTCCTTGGTACTTCGGGATGCTACCATCTCGTTGTCCGAGGTTGTACATATCAAATTGGCCATCAACAACATTACTGATTAAATCAACGGTCTAAATCAAAGTTACATTATTCTATAAATCAAAGTTACATTATTCCAAAATCCAGACGACACACCGTCGTAAGTAATAATCCAAACGCAAGACAACCATAAAGGTAAGGAATGATAAATGTAAATGTCTAAGACTCTAGATATCTCCGCGGAAGCTACGACACGACCGTGTCAATCCCATCAACTCCCCAGCGCAAGTTTAACGAGTTACCTGCTGATCATCTGCTCACCATTCCCAATGGATCACAACAGTTTTGTAAAACACTGACAACACCAAATTGTGTTGTGTCTAGTAGTATTTATTAGAGTCTTTTGTTTTACTTTTTACGGGTTATTAGCGTTATTTTATGTTAACTTTAGTTTTAATAATAATGTTATTATTTAGTAATTTGAGTCAATTTTGAGAGTCAAACCCGGAAGTCAACGAAAGTCAAACCCGAAACCCGAGACCCAAAAACCCGGAAATTGGAGTGGGGTAGCAATGAATCATCAAGGCAAGAAGACCAAACCCAATGGGTCAATGGAAGTCAAGGCGGGGCCAAAAGTCCATGGGTCAACGAAAGTCCAGAAGGAAAAGCAAAGGAAATCGGGCAGCATACGACGCAACCTGCGTCATCACAACGCAGCCTGCGTCGTAGGACGCAGCCTACGTCCTTTCTCAGCACGTCATTTCTTCATTTCTCCGTCTTGTCTTTTGAAAGCCCACCTTTGAAGGCCCCTAGGTTTGCGGACCAAGGGTATTTAAGCAGAAATATGAAGAGAGAGAAGGGAGCCAAGCATACAACATTCAACATCATATTTTTCCTTAGAAATTCTCTACTTTGTTCTTCAACTTTGGCTCTTGTAATTGATTTTATTTAGAAATGGGTTGTAATATGAAGACTATGTGTGACACCCTCAAATTTGCGGAAAGAAAAAAAATAATTTAAATACATAAAGAAGGTGTCATAAATAAAAAGGGTCATTACAAAACGGAAATAATATTATACAATAAAAAGTATCTGAAACGGGAGACATATCTCCCGTATAAATACGGAATGAAAAGAGTATATAATAATATACAATCTAAGAACCGAATATAGGTCCAAGGTAAATACTTCGCTCGCTAGCTCGTCAATGTACCCAAAATATGCATCACCACCTGTTCGACCGCATTAAATAAAAACACGGAAGCCACAGTCAGTGGGGAGTAACTCCGAGTTCTCCCAGCCACGAAATGTCGAGTTTAATGAAACATGAATAACATAAAAGCAATGTATATGGAAAATACAAAACTTAAACATATATGATATGCTTTTCATGTTAGGAAACAGATAACTAACAAATAACCTAGCATGTGAAAGCTATCATGTGAAACCGATAATAAACTATAACTCGAGGTAGGGAAGCTGGTATGCTAGCTCAGAGGTTCCTCTCAGAAACATGGCCGTGATACACTCAAACCCTAATCAACACGTAATCATGTGAATCAGTTAAAAACCGGTAATCCAAACTCTATCAACCTTAGCCGGCTTGCATCTCACCTTCTAAGATTCATAGAATCATCAAACATGAAAGACCAATACGTCTAGAAACAGGCATAAGTTCTTAGTACGGCCAATAGTCGACTTCTGTAACTCGAGGCCTATACCGCAAGGTAGGAAACATCCTAGTCCTAGACTGATCAGACCTAGTAACAACAGCTATTCCATTCCCCGTCTCGTGACCAGAAGTACACAAGAAACTCTACTAGGCGACCCCCTAAGCAGAGATGGCTAGTACTTAAGCTGGCTCCAGTCCCAACACGGATCAGGCAGCCATGCCCCGACTTGGATATAAACCCACCAAGCCGAGACACAAAAGCTATCAACAAGTGAACATATACTCGTTAAAGACAGTACCTGCCTATCAATGTCATGGTCCAAGATACTCATTTAGAATTAGAATGTCAAGACGCCATATACTCATAATTCTCTATGGGTACTTAGTCAACACGACACCAACCATATAATAAAACAGTCACGGGAAAAACATCCTATCATGTGACTAATTTCATATAAATAATAACCAAATATCATATCGCCTCATATCTACTAAGGCTAATTCAATAATCAAATAAAAACTTACTTGAAGACAAATCCCCGACCGAGTCCCGGGACGGGGTCTCAGTCAAATCGGGGCTGACTAGATCTTAGTTTGACCAAACCCGTTGGATCAAACCGGCTAAAAACAGAGTCTTTATCACATAGACATAAAATCAACATATTCATTACATGTTATTTTAATAAAACTTCTAACATGTGAATTATTAACTCTTACGTAAAACCCCGCTTGACTTAAAGGATATCAAAATACACTACGATCTCGTCTTATAATTTCTAACATGTGAGAAATAATAATTTTATGAAAAACCTTTTTAATTAAATATTTTACTTATTATATTTCCCACTTGCTAAATATTACAAAACACGATAAAAATGACGATAACTCAAAAACCGTCACAAGTCCCAAAGTGGGACCCACGGGCTGAGTTGGGCCGGACCCACATGGGCCTGGATGGGCCCCACGGCCTGATTTGGCTAGAAATGGCTGTTTTTATTAAATTTCAAAAACCCGTTTCTTAAAAATTCCCGCATGCTTTAACATATTTAAAACCCGTCCAAACAACAATTTAACTATCAAACATCGACACAACCCCAAGACCAAAACCCGGACCCACCATGGACCAACCCAGACCGGTCTGAACCGGCCTGGACCGGTCTGGTTGGTCCGGTTCACTACCAACCCCACGGTTCACACCACAAACCCCACCAAATTAATTCCAACTTGTTTTAATTATCAAACCACCAGTTTTAACAACCATCATACCAAAAGTCATGATTAAAAATAATTCATCCAAATTTCTCAAGAACACTAAACATATTAAAATTTCCTAAACAACATAAAAATTATAACTTATTAAAAATCATCAACATTTATCAAGAACACTAAACATATTATAAATTCATACAAAATCATAAAAATCATAACTTATGGAAAATCATCCAAATTCATTAACATCAACCAACATGTTATAAAATCATAAAACATCATAATAACTACTACTTAACATGTTACTAACTAAAAATCCATGAATCATAATAATATGAACCAAAACTAAAGATGAACCAAAAACTAAAGAAGACTAAAGCTACTAAGGTATGTAACATCTATTCGTCGAGTAACTCGGAATCGTTACCTTAGCTAGCAAACCACTTAGCACAAAAATAATAATAAGAAGTATATAATAAGAAACCCTCCTACTAATCTTCACCCAAAATATACGAGTCTCCAAACTCGTCTTCAAAATCTTCCCCTATAAGAAAATAACAAGACAACATTATTAGAACTAAAAATATGAATTTCCATAATTAAAGTGTTGAAAATGATCTTGACGGAATTGAAATATAACCGTACGTGAAGATGAGGAGGAAAAGAGAGTCTAGAATATAAGTTAGGACTTGATTTAATTCAAGACATGAAGATTTTATGAAGGTTTGCTCAAGAAGCTATGATGACCACATTGAAGAACACGAAGAACAAATGAAGAACGATTAAAGAAAGTGATATTTTGATCTTTATTTGATTTGTTGAAAAATGAAAAGTTGTTTGTGAGTAAAGTGGGGTGAGGAGTGTCGGGTAATATAGGGCAAACTAGTGAGTTGGGGTTTGAAATTGTGGTTATGGAATTGACCCGGTATAATAATTATATTACCGTAAGTAATTAGATATTAAGTTAATTGAATTAAATATCAAGATATTATGTTATTATAATGAAAAGAAATAAAATATCAAGGCTAAGAGAGGAAGAAAAACCGTGTGGTATGGGTGATATCGGGTCAGTTTTGTAAACGATTTGCGTAATTTTCGTTAACTGATCGATAAAGTAAATAAATATCTAGATATTATTATTAGTTTAATCAAAAGAATTAAAATATCCAATGTGAGTGGAAAACGATGACCTGGGCGCGTGACTCATGCCAAAGTCGAGTTTCGGTTTCGTTTCGCGCTTTACGATGAGTCGGGAATAGTTAAATAACGTTCGGTTAAAACCGTAAACGTTATTCTTTAAATTCCGAATAAATTCAAAATAATTATATTAAATTATGATAAATCTTAATAAATCTAAATAAAAATAAATCAAAAATATTATTTTTTTAAATAAAATTTCGGTCTTCATACTTATGAGACGAGTCGGGAAAAGTCAACGGAAGTCAAAGTTGACTGAAAAGTCGAGAAAAGTCGAAGATGACTTAAAAGTCAAGAAAAGTTTAGGACGACTTAAAAGTCAAGAAAAAGTCAATGACGACTTTAAAAAGTCAAGGAAAAGTCAAAGACGACTTAAAAGTCAAGAAAAGTCAAAGATGACTAAAAACGGTTTTTTCATGAAATCTCTCAGAAATTCCAAATACGAACGCGGAATTTCAAAATAAGACTCGGAACAAAATTTCTATTTTAAAAACTTAAGTTCTACTGAAAAGTGTTGGTAAATATTTTTACTAGAAAAATTGGGTACTTTTCGGGTTGTTACAATCACCCCTCCTTTTAAAAAGTTTCGTCCTCGAAACTTAGAAGAAGGAAAGTAACATATATGTAGGTCTATTTCAAACTGTTAAAAATATACTTGTAATAAAAATATAGGGTCTTATCAATGGGGCGGAAGATTCTCGTCTGCAGTCAAGAATCTCATCGTCCAAGTCAAAGACTTTAAAAGATACATTTTCGCATCAATAAATGGGAAAACTAGTTATCGAACGTCTCCAATAACAAGTCTCAACACTCCTTGACTGTAAAATACTTGAAATCATAAAACATTTCCAAAAGCTTTTAGTTCAAAAATTTCGTAGTAAAGGTAATTACTCTATTATTTATGCCTAAA